>JAHXMU010000130.1:36667-86433 GCA_019455685.1 Philornis downsi | reverse complement strand
AAAAAAAAGTTTTAATTATCACGTTAGTTTTACATGATTGCTTGTTATATAATTATTACGATTAGTAAAAGTAAATTGAATCTGCTTTCATACACTTCATGAGGGTTTGTTAAAATGTTTATAACTAAACATTTTTCCTTTTAAAATTTGATTGATAATTCTTTAAAAAGCTACTTTGAATATATCAAAAAATATCGAGCACAGGAGACAATAAGAGGAGAAAATTGTATAAGAAAAATTCAACTGAAGTTTTATTTTCTATTTTTAGGAACTGTACATGTAAATTAAATTTTCTCACCTTTTCTGTGAAGTGAGAGTGGTTTTATAGAAAATGAAACATTTTTTCACTTTCAAATTTGTTGATATTAAATCACACTATGTTGATATCAAATTGTTTTCATATTTGCGTGCGAGATTCGAATTTGCTATTTGCCAACAAAAATTTAGTGATTGCTTTCGTAAGTTCTTCCTCGAAAACTGGTTGCCATTCACGTCATCAGTCTACGTCTCTCGCTTACCTATTGCAATCTATATACTTTGTATAGATATTAGTTATTTTGAAATCATGTACTAGCTAATTGTTGCAAATTTGAAATATTACTTGTTTTGAGAAAAAGAAAACTATGTGAATTCCAATATTAATGGCAAGTTTTATAGTTTTTATGGTTCCAAAACCAACTCTCGATAATGAGCTCATAACATAAGGTGAAATATTCGTCGAAAATGCTAGTTAGCTCATTACATAAGGTGAGGTACTCGTCGAAAATGTTAGCTTATTAGAAATGTTAGTAACATTTCTCAGCATTCACGCAGTGCCACAAAAGGGCACTTGTCAGAACAGATATCTTATTTACTTCCAAACTTACACACCGATTTTAATGACATAACATAGTTTTTGTTCAATGTTTTTATGCTATCATACAAAATATTATAAAGCTTATTAATGATGGCGCTTTTTTATCTAAGATTTCTCTCTCGTATAGTATAAAAGGGTGTCATAAAATACGTTGGGAAATCGGCAAGATTTGGTACTAATCGGTCGGAGGAGCAAGCTTCGAATTCGCATAGCTAACTTAGCCATAGCGTGGAATAATTCGAATTGCTGTATCCGCAGCCGCAGCTGTCGAAGGCAGATGACGGCAGTCGAAGGCAGTTCCGTCCATGTATATATGTAGTTCAGGATGTGTGAAGCTCTCCCATATCCTAGTGCAAACTAATTAAGTTTTTTTTAGCACATTGATAAGATCTGACAAAACTGAATTGAACAAATTTAAGATATTCAAAAAACAAACTAGCCAGCACGGGTTGTATTTGTCCCCACCGATTCCAAATATGCAGCATTCTACTCCTTAAACGCTATGCGCCTTTCTTTATCATACCAGGGATTGACTAAGAGCGATTTTTTCGTAACCTATTATACAGAGTTTGTTGAAATAAGTTGTAGCTATTTCGGGAATATGGAGCTTTATAAAGCCAATCAATTTCTGCGCTATTGTAGATCTGTTCAACGCCCGTGCATATCTGATCAGCCTGTGAGTGGTGATCCGACTCCATAATAAGTAATCCGTATCAGGATCAGGTCGGTTTGCTATTTTTTTCTCTATTCTGAAGCCGTGTTTGGAAGTCGTATGTAATTAATTCCTGCTCTATTGGGTGACGAACAATTTCCCTTCCATCTGTCGTTAAAATCTCCCAGAACAATTCTATTGTCGTTTCTTGTAGGTATATAATATTTAAAAAGTTCCATGCGGCCATTGTTAGAGTGGAATAACACGACATTCGTACTTGCAATAAATAATTTATATCAACCCAAGATCACAACTGTGGGAATGCGGTCTTAAATTACAATGACAAGCATATTAATAATTGTTTACACCCTTTGGTATCAAGCATAGATTCATTCTGTGTTTCTGAACCCCCAACTACTTGGCAGAATTTCCTAACATTGAATATATCTGAGCAATTTGCTGCTGATCTTAAGAAAAATTCTGTTTTAGTAAACATTTCGATGGTGTCGAAAACGGTGGAAAAACTTTTGATATTAAAACCAATCATTCTCGAAAATGTATTTTTGAATCTTTGACCGATTTAAAATAATATCAATTACATTTTAATTGTTATTATGTACAATAATTTCTGTTGGTATCAGATTTTTGTTGAGTGTTTGTTTAAAGTTAAATGTTCAACAAAAATCTCACCCATAACAAGAAATGACGGGCCACTTTAAAAATATTTGATAATTTTTTGTATAAACACAAAGTAAAAGTGGCGTTCAATCAGCGGCATCTAAAATTCAGTAAATCAATTCCTTTTGACAAGATATTAACTTTAATGGAAAAAATAAACATTTTTATCAGTAGAAATTAATGTCAATTGCGAGTAAAAGTTCCTCACTATCTGTGATTGAAACCACTGCCAAGCAATTTTTAGCTGTAGAAATATAATTACCAATATAATTACCTGGTCGAGCGATAGCCAGGGTAAAGCAATCTGAAATAATTGTTTTCAACAACTATGTAGAGCTCATAAAGATAGAATTTGTATTTAGTTGATGGCATACATCTAAGAGCATACTTTCAGGCGTTCAGTTTAGTCGAAATCATTTTCATTCCTATCCACCAAACAAAGTGAAGTTAATATATTTTAATTTAATTTAATTTATTTATTCAGGATTGTAATTATAAGCCTTAAGGTCGATTTGCTTAAATTACAATATTTTCCACAATTCAATAACAAATAAATTATACAACTTTACAATACTAATGTTATAAAAATGTTGTGTACCATAATAGCAGAAAAATATGATTTACAATATGACAGTCTTCTTCACTTATTTCAATTTTTCACTTTATATGTTTTTCGTCCTAAAATACGGAATTATCACTTTAATTGGAATTTACAGCTACTCCATGACATAATGAAAAATTTAATAACAGATTAAATGGTAAAAATTAATAACTACCCTTAATTTTTTAAGATTTAATTAACTAATTAATTGAGATACTATATAAGTAATGGCTCAAAAAAAAAAAAAAAAGGAAAGAAAAAATAATAAGTTTAGCGATAATAATTTCCCCGTTCAGAATGTAAAAAAAAGATGAACAGCAAACTATTTGACGGCAATATCAACGAAAAAACGAGCTCAAGCGGATAATTATAGATGAGGAATATCATTGAAATACGCAAGAAGTCTCATTTTGTGTTTTGGGATGCAGACATTTTTTTTGAAGTTTGTTAAACTACCTGGTTACTCTTACTTGAAAAGATTTGCTCATATAATATTTTATGTTATGAATAATCAATTGATTAGTGCGAATTGATCGAGTGAATTTAAATAATTCTACAAGAAACAGCGGTGATTGATTTTTAAAAAATTAAAAAATAAAAGCAATGAACGAATAACTACAAAATTAGAAAAGAACAACCTAGAAATTGTATCACAAACAGAGACACGTGCACAATTCGACGAAGACAGAACAGATAACGTATAGCACGATTGAAGGACAACTGCATTTTCGTTATATTGCTTTTAACTGTACCTGCACATATTTCGATACAATCATTTATATACAACATTATTAATCAATGTACCAATTTTCATTTAAATGAAGCGGAATTATTAAATCGGAATTATATAACCGCCGAAGGGTCATATTCACTACTTTCAAAAATCTCGTTACTGTAACATAGGATTTTCCGTTTCTATAGAAGTTAGTTGATCTGATCCCTCATCATTGATCCCTATGTATGTATTATATAGTTAGCAACTATGTTTTGAACAGAGATATGTATCCGTACACCTTTACATACAATACCTCACAAGTTTTTAAAGTTGTTGTGAAATAAAATTTTCCAATTTTAGAAAGAAGTTCTGCTGAAAACTGTCCTCGAGACGAATTTAGTGAAAGGAAAAGACAAATTAACCGCACTGGGTACCAAAATAAGAATAACATACCTACGTCTACATATTTATAGAAAAGGTGTTCTTATTTGGCTAATCTGATGCAAATATGTTATTATCTTCTCTATGAATTAAGTCTCCTAAAGTACCTTAACGATTAACGGTTTCGATAGTTATATAAACTGTAAAAACTGTAAAGAAATCCAGTCCTGGCTCAGTCTGTAGCGGACAAACATAAACATTTTATTTACTTGTACTAATACCGACTAATGTAATGTGCTTTTCCAATATAATCAAACTCGATTAAAATTTTTACGAAATTCCGTCCTTTACAGTTTTTCACAAAAAACGTCACAAACTGTAGCATATGGAATAAATCTTATATTCACATCTCTAATAGTTTATGTGGTATGATCAAATTTTTGTACTGTATAAGCAGCGCAACGCCTCTTTTCCAACCGAACCCAGAACTCCAGAACTCTTATTCTATTTGCAGAGAGGAACATATCGATCATATGCTGCCATTCATAAATCTGCAGCTATAGGCGCTTTACAGAAAACTATAATTGCACCCACCAATCTATGGCCCAATGCACTTGCTAAACGAGTCACCTCAATTATAATAAATCTCTTCAGTACCACAAGTGTATTTAAATTGCAATATCCCGTGGAAAACATATATCAATTGGCAGGTTATATTTGCGAAGCCGCCATTTAGAAGACTACGCTCACAGTTTACTTAATTATTTACCTTTCCTATCATTTTAGATTGAAACGCATCGGCATTCTTAATAGGAATGATGGTTTTTATTTTCGCATTAATTTTGGGTAATCGAACAATTATGACTGATTGATTGATTGATCACATCGTCTAGTAATATAAAATAAGTGAACAATTTTTTCTTTTTTTACTTAATTCAAATTACAAATTTTCACTTTTTTCTTGTTTAAAAAATATGTTGCTTTTAATCAGAATTGTGAAGAGGCATGCAGAGCCATAGTCGATGTTAACGCTTAATTAAAACTTAAGACATTCCATAGGGCAAATATGCCTACAATGAAGACACATTTTTTGTTCAAATCTACTATTTCAAAATAAATTGAATGCATCATAAAACATGTCAGTGACTTAATATGAAACCTAAAGCGGAGATAACGATGCTGTTTGTTGCGCTTTTTAATCTTTTGAGGGCATAACCTTCAAACGATCGAAGGCATCCTTCTCCAATTTTTGACGATGGTCGGGATGAGCAATTTGAATAAGTTCATAAGCACGTTGACGCATATTTTTGCCAAACAATGAGGCAATGCCATGTTCCGTAACCACATAGTGGACATGAGCACGAGAGGTAACAACGCCGGCACCTGCAACGAAACGACATACATTAATTCTTGGTTTGGTTTGAAAGTAATTGAAGATTGTATTTACCTGGTTTGAGAACTGGTACGATTTTGCTTTCACCCTTGTTGGTGACAGAAGGCATGGCAATGATCGGAACGCCCTTTCCGTCTGTACCTTCAGCGGCGCCACGAATAAAATCGACTTGACCACCGAAACCGGAGAAGAAACGGGTACCGATGGAATCAGAACATACTTGACCGGTCAAATCGACTTCAATGCAAGAGTTAATGGCAGTCATACGGGGTTGTTGTTTGATTACACCGGTATTATTGACGTAGTCAATCGCATACATTTCTGAAAATAAAGAAGATATAGCAAGATATGTAACAAATTTAAAATTGTTTAAAATGTTGTAGTATCCCAGAAGAAAATAGTATTCATTTATTTTTGCACCATCGAAACTAGTTCCAGTAGCTTTTAGCAATATCATGTTATAGGTTTGAAGGAAATTGTTATTTTTGTGTCGCTTAAATACTAGTAGTATATCAGCAGTTCATTTAGAATTAATTTCATACTAGGTGACATGAAAATAGCGCAGAGCTTAGGGCTCAAAAATGGCTGTGAATTGATGCTAAACTGCGATTTATAGAAATTACATGATGAGCTGTCATAATTTGTGAAACATGTATAACGTTAAAATCCACATCTACGAATTATATTTATTGTTTTTCAATAAGTTAAGAAGGAAGAATACATCCAACTTAATACCCATTTTCTTTAAAATAATGATCTGACATATAGTTCTAAAATATTTCAAATAATTCTAAATTTTATTGTCAATAAATTAGCGCCATTGGAAGAAAACAATATTTCTCCCAATTCTCTAACCAGAGGCACCCCAGATAGTTTGCAGTTTACTGCGTTATTGGGTTGTAATTTATTCAAATAGTTTCTTCTTTTTTACCGATCAACCAATCTTCAAACTAATTCTTTTGCATTACTGAATGTAAATACTCTCATTTTAATCAATTTACTTTATAAAAAGTTGATGTTTTACTTACCGATAAATGGATTATCATTGACAAAGTCATACAAAGCTTGATTACCAATCAAGAAAGAGCCAACAATACGACCCTGATGCATCTTCTTAAAACGATTGGTCACAGCGCCAGCCTTAACTAAATCGACAACGCCATTGGCAAACATTTCAGAGTGGATGCCCAAATCTTTGTGGTTATGCAAAGCATTCAACACAGCGTCAGGAATGCTGCCAATACCCATTTGTAGGGTGGCTCCATCGTGAACCAAATTCTCGGCAATTAATTTACCAATTTTAACTTCAACGTCACTGGGTCCTTTACCGCCATGTTGGGGTAGAGGAACATCGACTTCGGTCATGGCATCAAAGTGGGAACTGTGAATGGCAGCATCACCAAAGGTACGAGGCATCTGTTTGTTGACTTGAGCTGAAATTTTACACCAATATAAGTTAACATTATTCACTGACTAATTACATAATTTTTCTTTTTCTTTTTTACATACCAACAATTTTTTTAGAGTGCAACAGAGCAGCTCTGACACAGTCAACACTGGTACCCAAGGAACAGTAACCATGACGATCGGGTGGCGAGACATGGACCATGGCTACGTCCGGTTGTACAATTTTCTTGTAGAACAATTGAGGTATCTCGTGTAAGAAAATAGAGAAGTTATCACCGCGGCCTTCGGCGACAGCCTTGCGTACGTTACCGCCCATAAAGAAGGAGTTGGAGCGGAAAATCTTATCATTGCCAGGATCGCAGTAGGCAGCAGGACCTTCGGTATGCATATGGCAGACAGTGATATCTTGTAAATTATTGGATTTGCCATGTTCAACCATAGCACCGATGAGATTGACGGGTGTGGCTGCGGCGCCAGATAAGAATACAACATCGCCTGTTTAGATGGATGAGAGAAAACAAACATTAATTAATTTTAATTACATTGAAAGGCAATTAATTTCTTTGATCGTAGGAATGGACAGTTCGTCGCACAAAACACCTATCCGGCAATTATTTGATATACAGTGTGCCGCATCAATTGTGTTACAATAAGAAATTCAAAAAACTTTTTTTTTAATCAATGTATTTCATTTAATTTTTTTGTTTTGTATAGAAAGTTCAATTTTATTTTATATAACTAATTGGTACTGAAGATGATAGATCGTAAATGTCCTCCATTCTTATTCACGCATATGCGACATCTGTTCAGAAAAATATTTATTGCTGAAGGGTTGAAGTCGGCATCGCATCAATTATTGCTTTAATGAACTGCTCCAATTCATTCAAATTTCTTAATTTCGTTTTGTACACCTCTTGCTTGACATAACCCTATAAAAAATACGAGTGCAGTCAGGTCAGGTGATCATGGGGGCCCACAGAAATTGGAGTTTCTGGATATTAATTTGTTTGGGAATTTTCGTTGGGGCTCTGCCATAACTGGTCCTCTAAGCGTGCAGTTGCTCCATCTTGTTGGAACCAAATGCTGTTGAAACGGACACGTTTTCGGAGCAGTTCTGGGTAAAAAAACTCCTTCAACCTTTTTAAATAACAGTCTCTATTGACATTGTGTTTATAGCACGATTCGTGCGCCACCCTGTATTAGAAAAAAATGAATTGATCGTGAACAACGAAACTCAGACAAGTTACGAACGCATTTGCTATAAAACATCAGACGATATTTTACATTTTTTGTAAAAGTTATTTTAGTTACTATTTCACAACAATTTTATGAAAATTAAATGAATTCGCTTCAAAAGTTCCACTCTATGAAGGTCGTAAAAGTTGACAAATACACAAAAAACCACAACTAATAAATGTTTCATTATTGCTCTCTATGCTGTTAGCTGTAAACAAGTTCGTATTGAGATTAATAATGGTCCAATGATATGGGCGTCTAGTCAAACTATAATAATTCTGAATCCCCTGATGCTTATATGTGGAAAGGTTCTATATTCGCTGTTTTTGTGAGCTGCAGAATATGGTACGATCGCATTATCTGAAGTTCTTGGACTTCTGCTCTAATCAGCATAATTAAAAGAAGAATCCAAAGGAGGTTGATTAAATTTGATTATTTGCCGCCTACACCCTATGGACACATCGATCGTTCAAATATTGCGAGTCTGATTGAATTCAAAGTTCTGATTGGGGCATTAGAAAATTTAAAACTATTTGGATGATTACGTTGTTTAATTCTTTTGGGAGTAATACAATAATGTTATTTGTTGTGAATTATCAGTATTTACAAGGTTGTTTGATTTTTTTTTCTATTGAGCTATTGTCCCTAAGGGATTGTATATCCAAAGACAAAATAAACATATAACCTAAAATAAAATGTCTGTATTAGAGAACGGAGAAGCTTCATATTTGTTTAGGTTAGACTTTATATCAAGTAAGGAACATAGATGTCAAAAGGAATACATTAACATCAAAATGTGTCGCCCAATATCAAACAGAATTTTCCCTAACAAACGATATTTCTTTGTGGTGTCAGAAATCTCCATCTATGAACTTGATAAATGGGAAATGGTCAAACCAATCCCACATTTATTATTTAGTGAAATGTGAACGAATAAAAAAAGAGGTACTTCATTAATATGGCATTATAGATATTTTAACTGTTTCGGTTATTTATGTACAAAAGTTATTTTAGAATAAAGTAATACTCAACATTTCAGTTGTGAAGAAACATATTCGCGACAACGTTTGAAATTATATCAGTGTTGTATTTGCACGCTGTTTATTGTACGCTAAGTTTGAATAAAACAATAGACATTTCTTATGATATAATGAATACTGGCGTTTATTAATTATTATTATCTGACGAATTTGACTACCGTTTGTTCTCAGGAGGATGGTTATAATCGAACTGAATAATCACAGACGATGTTGTCATGATCTGACAAATATCATACGGAATAATGAAGTTGCCAGATCACCTAGTAACAAAGATTTATGCGGGATTCTAAACCAGTAATTACCGGATATAACAATTCTCGCACACTTAAAAGAAACTTATAATAATGTTCATACATAATCTTGGAAATACTGCGGTGGTTTACGTTGTCTTGTCGGCCTAGCTTCTTGACGACAACACCATATTTCCAGGACGGCTTGTTTGACTTCTGGATTGCACACTATCTCCCTCATTTAACTGCAGAGCCGATCTCTCAGTGACTGTTGATTTCTCGAACTTGGTAGGTTTTAAGGTATCCAATTTTGACCTTATTTGTCTTCCTAGAGGGCGACTTACCGCTCTGAAGGGGTGAGACTCTGTATTTAAATAAGATTTCTCTTATTTTCGTTGCCATAGGAGAAAAATCAGATGACATGGACGCTAGTCGTTGTTTCAATGTCTGAACGTTCCTCTCGGCTAACCCGTTCGTGGTTGGATGACCTGGAGCAATACATTTCTGGAATATTCCTGCATTTGTACAGAAGGCTGTGAACTCTTCGCTCTTGAAAATTGTGGCGTTGTCAGAGACCATAAATCGGGATATCCATTTCTTGCGTAGATATTTTTAAGTATTTCCAAAGTCGAAGATGACGTTGGGGCAGACGAACACATGCCTACTTCTGCCCACTTAGATTTCGCTATTGATTCACCCTCATGCTAATTTTTCGAGAGAAATTTATGTTGAGCCACTAATATATTTCTCTTCGGCGCCAAATGTGATTCCAACAGTTGTAGCAATTCGTCATATTGCAACTCTGTTGGCATCTTCGGTGCCGTCAACGCTACAACTACACAAATGAAAACTTACGGTCTCGTCAAATGCTGCAATTTGTCCAGAATTTCTAGTCGAGAATTAGTACGAAAACACTTCTGAAGAGTATTTCTGTAATATCTCTAACGCTCATAAGAGACACATAGCACTTTTTGAACTGGTTTTAGTTGGGAGTTGCCGACGACGCAAACGAATTAAAAATTAAATTGAGTGTCGTCAAAGTATTGATATGTTTGGGAAAGTGACAAATCTGAACTTGCTTAACAGAATTTATACTACCTGTTGTATATTAACGGTCTTATTCATTTCATTTTATTCATACATCGTGATGCAGAAAAGCCAGAAATCCCAATTATATAACATGACGAATAAAATATAAAATTCTTTAATACAATATTAAATATCAAAAAAAAAAAAAAAAAAAAAAATAATAATAATAATAATAAAATAAAGTTAAAAACGATATAAATTCAAATGTTAATAGCAAAGTTTATATTGTGGTTCCCCAACCAAATGCAGTTATAAAGCAAACAAAAAAGAAAAATCAAGTGTCGATAATGAGTTCATAATTTTCACTTAATGCGAATCTAATACTTGTATATTTGTGTTGGAAAATAAGCAAAATTTCATAGAAGAACCGATACCAAGCTCTGCAAACGCGCAGCGTAAATGATTTTAAGAATATATAAGATCCTGATAGAAGAGGAATTACAAGTTGTATGTATCCTGACAATACACTATTACTGTGAAATGAAAACACTTTAGTAATATTTGAAATTATTAGCATCAACAATGATTTTACCGATATTAACTGTTTTTTCACTTATCAACCCGTCAAGAAAAAATTCATATGTACATTATTATTTATAGGAAGAAGATATTCAAATCAAATCATATTTTAAAATTAATTAAAGCTTTTTAATATATGACAAAACCTTCGTAAAATTTAACCATGGAGTACACCGAAGTAAGGAACGCAGTACTGGCTTGTCGAATTTACAATTTTATATAGCTTTTGCGTATCTGTTAATTTTTCACGCAATACTGGAATGCGAAAATAGTTATACAACCACTTTCTAAATATATAAAGACTGTTTTTTTCGATAAAATTGCTCCCTTTCCTTGAAAAAAAAAAAAAAACAATTGTTGCATATTTAGAAAGTAGTTGCATAAATATTTTCGCATTCCAGAAAATTCTTTTTGCAAAACCTGTATTGCGTGAAAAATGGAAATTTATTTGTATTTATTTTGTATTTAGAAAATGCACAAATATCAACACAATCGGTGATATTCTTAATAGACTGAAGCAATCTGCTACCATCGCTGAAAATTTTGCAACATTTACGTCAAACAAAATACCATACATTTTGTCTATTATATTATTTTAAATTGATGTTTATTTTGTAGACAAATTTTTATATATAAACATAAGTGCCAACCTGTCATATAGTATATATGTATAATGCGACATAGTATAGAGTGTTTCAGCAACTGTTTTTAAGGAATAATCGAAGCTGAATTGCGCTCTAGCTTATAAAATACCCCAATTTTGATTTTCGCACTAAATGGTTGGCATTTGATGGATTAGTAGATCTATCTGTATTGCATGCAGGGGGAATGCCTCGTCGGGAGACTATTCGTACCTTTGTTTCAATTATTAATTATAAAAACGATTAATTATTATAATTATTCGAATAAGCTGCAATTTTCAATTTGACTATATAAAACCTATGATTTGTTTCAATGCTAATTTATAGCTTTCATGATTACACTTCATTGTTGAAGTTAAGATTTTAATACTGGAAAGTCATTACATTTTTGATTTTCAATATTTTGCAATAATTGGATTGATTCACATCAAAATTTTTCAATTTATGCAATGTGTATATTTTCATAGAGCCTACTTAGCAATAGGTTTTGTAATTGTTTAGAGTCGCTGTTATATATAAGGTTTATATCACCATTGCAACCGGATAGATAGAATTATTTTATGCTATTGCAATGAAATTTCAATGTTAATGAAAAAAAAACCTTGCTTGGAGAGGCACAGTAATTAAAAGAAGAAAAAAATATCGCAAAATATGAAGTTTACGTTTTTTTGGAAGGTAAAGAAGAAGATAAAGACTGCGAGACACGATCGAATATAGTTCGAGATTTTTAAAAATGGAAAGCTGCATTAAAGAAAGAAAACGGATAACAGGACAATAGGACGATGCAGATTTGTTGAACAAAATCATCTTCAGGGTACAGGCTCATTCTCATATTTTAATTTAATTTAATTTATTTATTCAGGATTGTAATTTTAAGCCTTAAGGCCGATTTGCTTAAATTACAATATTACAACATATCTTCTCCACAATTCAATAAAAAATACATTATACACCTTTACAATACTAATGTATTAAACATGTTGTGTATCTTAATACTAGAAAAATATGATTTACAATATGACAACATATCATAGTCTACTTCACTTATTAGAATTTTTCGGTTTGTATGTTTTTCGTCCTAAAATACGGAATTATAACTTTAATTGGAATTTGTAGCTACTCCATGATATAACGAAAAATTTTACAACAGATTAAATGGTAAAAATTAATAACTACCAGTTCTTTTTAAGATTTAATTAACTAAGTAATTGAGATACTATACAAGTAACGGCTAAAAAATGTAAAGAATAAATAATAATTTTAGCGATAATCATTTCCCCGTTTAGAATGGAAAAAAAGATGGACAACAAACTATCTGACGGCAATTTTAAAGCAAAACAGGGCCCAAGTGGATAACTATAGATGAGAAATGTCATTGAAATACGCAAGAAGTTTGTTTTTGTAAGTGTTTTGGGATGAAGAACAAATTTTTAATATGTTTGGAAGTTTATTAAACTGCCTGGTTACTCTTACTTGAAAAGATTTGCTCATATAATATTTTGTGATATGAATAATCAATTGATTAATGCGAATTGATCGAGTGAATTTAAATAATTCTGCAAGAAACAGCAATGATTGAATTTTAATAGAATTAAAAAACGAAAGCAACGAACAAATAACTACAAAATTAGGAAAGCAACAACCTAGAAATTCGACGAAGGCAGAACAGATAACGTATAGCACGATTGAAGGACAACTGGATTTTCGTTATATTGCTTTTAACTGTACCTGCATATATTTCGATACAATCATTTTGGTTTAACATGGAGCGGAATTATTAAATAGGAAACTACTCTATCAGTATGGAAATGAAATGAGAGCTTATCATCAATTATAACGCCTAAACATTCAATATTGTGCACAAACTCTATAGCTACTCCATGATTTCATTTATTACAACAATTTTCTTATTTGCAGCTCAGAAAATTAATAAGTGATTGTAGAGAAACAAATGCATCCATTGTTTGGACAGGAGACATCTGTGGCTGGTTAGGTAATAACAGTTAATACAGATCACCATCACGACATTATGATCTAGGTTTTTGTATCTAAAATTATAGATTTGTGTGGCATGTGGTTTTAATAAGACGGTCGGTCATACAGCCCGAGAAACAATTAAAATTGCCCTTTGAATCATTTTTTTCGAGGTTTTTGCGACACTCCTTAAAAGAGCATCACAAAACACCGCTAAGGAACATCGAAACATTCATTCATTACTTCGATAAACATTTGCAACATGCATATGCTTATTTAATTTCCTTCCCCATCCGCTCTTAATTGTGGATAATTATTTACCCATTCGCTTAATTAAGTACTAATTGCTAATGTAAATAGTTTCGCTTATTAGTACTGGTTAACATCGACAGAGACGTTTGATTTAGACATTTCAATATTTTTCATGGGGACTGAAAAACATTCTCTCTTAGTTACCTTTAAATTGTGTTAATTAAGACAATACACAATTTATATCTATACGTATACATCATACACCTAGTGATTGTTTAATAAAGACCTGCAAATATATATGTACGAAAATATAATGTCACACGCTTTGATAACATAAAGGGTGCCCCAACAGGAACGCAAGATTTAAATGACTGATGCAACAATTGAATTGTTTCTCTGGCTGTATGACATGTGGCGCCACCTTGTTGAAACCACATGTCCTCAATATTCATTTCTTCAATTCTAGGCACGAAAAAACTGGTTATCATTTCACGATACCGAACACCATTGACTGTTTGCGCTTGATATACCTCATTTTCATAAAAAAAGGTCCAATGATTCCTCCAGCCCAAAATCCACACCACACAGTGGCACGTTGAGGATGCATTTGCTTCTCGTGAATCACTCGAGGATTTTCCTCACCCCAAATGCCACAATTTTGTCTATTTACGAAGCCATCAAGATGGAAATGGGCCTCGTCACTGAAGATGATTTTATCGGCAAAATTAGCATTTTCATGTTGTCTCTCCAATACCCAATTAACGAACTCCCTTCGCTGTCCATGGTCAGCTGGCTTCAGTTCCTGAGTCAATTGAACTTTGTATGCATGAAGATGCAAATCTTTCGTCAAAATTCCATGCATAGTGGGTTTGTAGACACCAATTTGCTGAGCTCGGTGTCAAATTGAGGTGTATGGAGTTTGAGCGACATCATCACGTACAGCTACGACATTTTCGGTCGATCGACCTGGTCGAAGGCGCGTTGTTGTCTTTACATCACTAACAGACCCAGTTTTGGCAAATTTATCCATTAATCTCTTTACAGTTCACCTTTTTTTTTTTTTTTTGCGAACTGTAGCCGCAAAACTTTCACCAAAACAATTTCACAATGCGAATGCGTTGTTCATTCGTGTAGCGCTCCATTTTTACTAACCTCGTACCTTCTACTAGCAAACAATAACAATTGTTGAAATTTCAAACAATGACACTTCGAATGGCGCAAAATTTAAATCTTGCGTTCTTGTTGAGACACCCTTTAGTTAAATGCAAAAAAAAAAAAAAAAAAAAAAAAATTTAGATGTTGTCACAGCTTTTACGTTTTCACGGGTTTACTAGATTCATTAAGCATATTTGAAATTTGATACAATAACCACAATGTTTCAAGATTTTCAAGGAAATCTGGGATAGTATAGGTATACGAGTACAGTGTTTGCGATTGGTGACTATGTTAGTCATTAGAAATATAGTATTTATGTGACATATGTATGTAATATTATTATCCACTCTTCGGTTAATAGAATAATTACAATTCTTCCATGCGTATAAACATTAAGGTCCAAAAACTAATTGCATAAGAGTAAAACTTTTTGTGCACTTTTGTAGTTCTAACTAGAATTTATTGTTGTTTGTGTGTTATATTTCCCTTTATCTTAGATGGAATTTGTTGGTAAGAAACTCATGGTTATGGTTAGATAACTTAACTGACACTTGTTATCCATAAATGTTTGTGTCGATAACGTTTGAAAATGCAAATGGCTTTCATAGCTACGTCTATACAGCTAATTCCACAATGATAAATTTCTCTGCCAATAGTCAATTTGACTCTTTAATTGTTGACAGTTGTTTGATAAAGAGAACATTGATTGAACTGAGGTAAATATAACTCTTAAAGCTTATAATTATTACAAGGACTAAGTCCGCAAAACTGTGTTCAACATAGTATGATACTCTGTATTAATAGTTTTGCTATGAAGCTAATTTCTGTTCTACTGGATTTGTAAGCAAGCAAATTAATGACATACATGACAGCCGATTCCAGAGTAGAAAGTCTCTTTTGAGGGGAAGAATATAAGGAACAGATCTATTCAATGATAATTGAAGGAGTTCCATATACATAATTTGTTTCCATTGAAACTTTTACGAATACTATCAGTTAGACCTAGTAGTAAAGCAGTAGTGCTTCTATCCTTTCTGAACGACTTTTTATTCAAAGATTATATTACATTCCGTAAAATGGAATAACAGCTAAGAAGTCCTGTTTTTGTTCGTCTGAACTATGGACTCTGGACTATGTGTGTAATATATGTCTAATAGCTAAAGCAGGTTCATTAAAATTGACAGTAGTAACAATGTTGTGAACTGAACGCGACTAATAATACCAATTTGTCGTATTTAATTTGATTTAAGAATAGATGGTAGATTTCAGTTAGTCCTAGAAACAGAGTGCACGCATGAACAATTGGTTATTTTCACCGTTTTGAAAAATTTACAAATGTGAGAAGACATTAATTTGTATACCAATTCTTAATCGAAAATTTATCGGATTTTATTATTATAACATTAATGAGAGCCAAAAGTATATATAGGCGCAGCATGTAATCTTTTTGAATTTCTAGTGACCAGCCAAAAATGTTCAGAATTAATCCTTTACATAAATATTTGGCATATAGTTCCAAAATAGTTCTATTAAAGCCAGCGCAATTTTCGCTGCTCCATCGAGAAATGTAGCTTATGAACTATCATTCAACTCGCTGTGTCTGATAAACTCTTCGAGTATGCGAGTAATCAACAAGTCTATCACTTCCCAAACCATTACACGAATGATTCTAAAATGAGAAACGGAATATGAGAAGCCCTCTCATATCCCACTTAAAGGACGAAAGGAAATTCATTTGGGTCGGCAGGAATTATTTAATTTAATTTAATTAATTTTGATTATATTATAGTAAATTATAAGTAAATTAGAATATGCAATAATTCATCTATTACATTTAATCTGTTCTATATTATTGAATTTAAAAAAAAAAAACACGTAATAAAAATTGAATATAAAATTTATAAAATTATGATATGATTTCAAGGAAGATATGATTATTAGACAAAAAAAAAATGTGAAAAAAAACAATTTAAATGTTTAGTTTTTTTAATTTAACACTTCTCCTGTATATCTGTATTCACCAATTTGACAACGATCGTCCCAATTCATTTAATTTGTAAAAAACCGTCTGGTCTGCAAAGAGCCAAAAGAAAAAATACTTGCACCATATGTTCAGTGATTGTACGAGGTTACAAGAAACAATCAGCACAAACCCCCAAGTAAAAGGGAAAGTATTTGCGCCAGGTGTTCAATGATCGCGTGCTTGCATCGTTGATGAACAACAGTGAAGAGATGGACTTTCTTCCCAGCGGTTTTTTTAAAAACCATCATTAGGTACTCACATATTTCATTAAAATTTTGTTGTTTTTTTTTCTAACGCCTCTACAAATTGTTGTTAAAAATCGAAAGAAAAATTGGTGTCAAATAGTGTCACAGAAACGCATCGTTATTTTGAAAAAGGCCTGATGAATAATTTGTGTACAAATGTCATAAAAAATGGGCGTTTTGCCAGCTCCACGACCGGCCCCCGTAGAAATTATCAATGTAAACAATATTAACATTTATAAATGTGCTCATTCATTCATAAATTCTATAATACCTGTCGAATTAGCGTTGTCTGCTCTTTTATGTTGTCCATGAGGCATTTGAAATCAGCGAGAGGTAACTTGTCTAACAAGCATTTTAGTTGTCTACATCGACAGTTACGTCACAAAAAGCGCTTCCATTGTTGTTTTTGTTATTTGTTTTTTTTTTTTTTTGTTTTTTTGTTCCAATTTTCTTTTATTAGCTGATTGTTCTTCAGCAGTCAAGTGTGCATCTAAATACATTTTCATCGATTATTTAAAACTTAATGACTCTGCATTCTGGGGCTTAAATCTAAACATTAGTACCCGTTTTTCTTCCATATATAAAATATAATATATATAAATTTAATTATAGATATTTTGCAATAGAAAGATTAAAGTATATAATTTGTGTTATATTAAAACTGGAAATGCGTTGTGAGAGAAATCAAAATTTATTCCAATAAGTACTATGATATGATATACATACTATGACATATATATATATAATATATATATATATACATATATATATATATATATATATACGAGTACATGTACAATATTCGTAGAATTATGTTTGGATTCTAGTCTGCATAAATGAAATTTCAATTTAGTCAGATCAAATCCCGATCTGTTTCCCATATATTATTATAAACATTACTATTATACTTAAGAAATATCTATCAAAGATAGATGCATAAGCTGACGATTTATTTGCGACATAAAAAGCAGATGTTGGTAAATACATTAATGTTGATAAGAAAACATGATGTCGTATCGAAGACGCCAAAAAAATTTTGCACATATAAATTAATAGCTGAATGCACTAAAAAAAGAATAAACAAACCTGCTGTTAGCCCAGTAAATTAAGGACGTGTGCACTATTTTTAGCCAAATCGCATGATTTGAATACGCGCTGCTAGTGGAGTCGAGAAGTGAATAACATCTAACCATTGGCGCATGTTGCAAAAAAATGATTTAAAATTAAATTCGTCTGTTAAAAGGTTAATTCGATAATCCAATCAGAATAAAAATTAACGTCAAAAATCGGGACTTGCTTCTTTTAAGGTTAAGTTGCAATCATCTAAATGTTGGGTCACTTATATGCAATAGAGGACTTTTCTATTCACAGTGATAGTTGAAGCAATGAAATAAAAATATAGATAAAAGAACAAATGAAGTTTAGAACAATCACGGACGTGTTCAAGAAACAAACCATAAATATTGATGGATAAATTGATAAAATGTTCAAATATTGGTTACACCGAATCATTCTTTGAACGAGATATCGTTATTGGGAGTACAAATAAGTCCGCGACATTTTACAACAGATGGCATCACCAGTAACTTATGGTTAAAATTATCAGACTGTAAGCTCCGACATCTGGCAACACCATGACAGTAAAATATTAAAGATTTTGCATCAGAACCACATGAGCCGCAATGCAATAACTGTTGATTTCCTTCCTTAATTCGAAAAAATCTGCACCTGAGACAGACATATCGATTGTTTGTAAAAATATACATATAGTGATGTGGAAGAAGTCGCCATGAGTAGTTCCAAAGTTTTAAGAACGGTGAATATGACATTGAAGGCAACGAATGGTGCGGAAGATTGTTCGAAGATGCGGACTTGAAATCAATATTGAAGTAAAGTTAGGAACGGAAGAAGAACTTGCAACTATTTAACGTGTTCTGTCCGTAAGGGTGAAATATGTGACTCAAATCTAAATGATACGGAATTCATATATATTATCTGATTGTCCGAGTTGCGTTTGGAAGTAACCCGAATGCAACTCAACAAGCAATTTCAAACCATTCAAACCAATCGTTGGAAATGATCTAAAAGGAAGAAAATTGGGTTTCATATGAACTAAAGCCTAAAAATGTTGAACGTCGATTTGGCACATATGTATGTATGAAATGCTGCTTATGATTGGCAAGTAGCAAGGTATTTTTTGCATCGCATAGTCCCTCTGGTGATGAAAAATTGATCCATTACGGTAGCTCGTTCACAGAAGACGAAATCATAGGAATCATACGGCCATGGTTCAACATCGACGGTCAAGCTGAATATTCATGAAAAAAATTCATGCTGTGTATTTTGTGGTAATATTTTCAAATAATACATTAAAACATAATGTAGTATTTTTTCACAACAAATGAGCAATTTTTTGTACTCTCAATACATTTTCCAATAGAAAACAATTTAATTCTCTTTAATGCAGTTAACACTGCTATAGGCTAGAATATGAATACGGCTTCCAGCCTGCCTCCTTTTTAGGAAAGCGCTATATTAGGACTTCTACAGAAACGTGTTCTGTCCGTAAGGGTGAAATATGTGACTCAAATCTAAATGATAGGGAATTCAAATACATTATCTGATTGTCCGAGTTGCGTTTGGAAGTAACACGAAAGCAAAAGCGGCAAAATCTAAATTTCCCCTACATTCTTCCAAAAACAGGTGTTGATGACAAACATCTAGGAATAGATATGAAATTTATCGGAAATGAGCTGAAGTTACTCTTACAAGCGCAGATCTTATCTTACGAGATAAAACGTAGCGGACATTTCTTTTAGTATTTTTTATTACTTTGAACTAGAAAATAAGGTTTGATTTCATACTAAGTAAACCAAACAGAGTCCTTTTTTGTTTCCCAAACTCTACCAGCAAATTTCGTAACCAAAATTGTACCATTTGAAGTACTCTGTGAATTTCAAAGGAAAATTATAAATAATGTTTCATATCATTAAATCTAAAATTTGGGTTCAATCCGTTGGCTTTTAAAGAATCAGTAGGCGCTTAAAATTGATAAAATTGGTTAAATGTCAACACATACATTTTATTTGTATTTATTCGCTGATCAATCATAAATTGTGGAGTCATTGTGGAGTTGTTTGGTGCACGTTCCAACTGCCTTGAACTCACATCTGGCGTCCCACAAGGATCGGTCCTTGGTCCACTACTTTTTGTACTTTATATTAACGATATTTCTGCAAGTATTAATTGTAGCACGTGCAATTTATTTATGTTTGCGGATGATATTATGCTCTTATTTTGTTCAGATCGTCCATCATACTCTTTGCAAAGTGAAATAAATGATTGTCTTAATAGTATTCTGACATGGACTATCAGAAATTCGTTACAAATTAATCCGTCTAAGACCAAGGCTATTCTTTTTGGTTCTGCCAATTACCTAGAATCGGATCTGGATATATTTTTGGGAACGACAAGGATTGACTTTGTTAGTCATCACAGATGTTTGGGAGTACTTATTGATAGTAAGTTAGCATTTGAAGTTCATATTAATAGTGTTCACCGGAGAATATATGGTCTTTTACGTAGGCTTTATTCTGCTGCTGCTTTCTTGCCGCTTACAATAAAATGTAAATTGGCTTATGCTATACTTATGCCTCAGATTTTTTATTGTCTTGAAGTGATATCAGGAACTAATGTTGAAAATCTATCAAGATTGAAGAGAGCTGTGAATATTATTGTACGGTTTGCCTATAATATTCGCAGAAGGCAGCATATTTCCGAACATGTGAAGAAGTTCTTGGGATGTTCTTTTGAGAGGTTTGTACAGTACAGAAATTTATTTTTATTTTACAAAATAGTAAAAAGTGGTATACCGGCTCCTTTATGTAATACCTTCAACTTTTCTCATTCGAGTAGAAGACCTCAGGTAATAATACCAAGAATTTGTAATACCATGTTTGAAAAATCATTTATAGTACGAATTGCACGAACTTGGAATCAACTACCAAGTAACTTGCGGCTTTTTGCATATTCTAATAATGTTTTCCGATTGAAACTGCTTGACCATGTATCACATACATAATTTTTCTTTTTATATTACTTTTTGCTATACTGGGTATGAATATAATGTTTGATTTTTGTCTCCAAGCAGTAGGAAAAGCATCAAACAATTAAGTGCACCTATTGTCTTGAATTTGTAGTACAATTGTTACTTTTACAGGATATATTTACAACTTAACTATTGCATAATGTTTTTTTTCCTATACTTATATTTTTGTGGCTGGGGAGCCAATAACTTTGTAGTTATATTTTAAATAATGTGTATGTATATATTAATATTAAATTTATATATAAGTAATAAAAAAATTTGCGCTATATTATGGAGTAGCTCAAAATTCCAATTAAAGTATAATTCCGTATTATAGGACCAAAAACATACATAGTGGCAAATTCTAATAAGTGAAGTAGGTCGTCATATTTAAATCATATTTTTCTGCTATTAAGATACATAAACTTTTTTATAACATTAGTATTGGAAAGTTGTATAATGCATTTGTTACTGAATTATGAAGATACGTTGTAATATTGTAATTTAATGAAATCGGCCTTAAGGCTTAAAATTACAATCCTGAATAAATAAATAAATAAATAAATTATAAAATTAATATTAATATATATGTAAGTAATGACATTTATCAATCCTTTTTTTTATCGGTAATGTGTGGTAGAATTATTTGTTAATAACATTAACATTTGTGGTGTCTGTAGATAAGTAGTTCAATTAGCGGAGTATACGATAGTTTTCGAATGAATTGTATTATCTTGAAGAGACTTTGCAAGTAGACTGCTTGGGGTCATAGAATTGTTTTGTAACTAAAGGGACCCGCTATGTTCCCCCTATGTTCCATGTAACCCTTTGATTTCAGGAGTACAAAAACCATATACAGACTTAGCTTTTCGCTCTTGAGCAAAGTTAGCACGCTTAGAGTCAGTTTGTTGATTTTCTTAAAAAAAGAATACTTCTAGAAAAAAATTTGGAAACCGATTCACATTCTGGAGTACAAAATTTATGTATTTCATAAGATTTTATCAAGAAGAGTACTAGGCGCCTTTAATTTGTCTCTTCCGCTACGATCAAACTGTGTTCTTGTTGAACATTATCTGATTTTGCAAACACTATTAAATTGTTATTCAACATAAATTCTTTTATCTTTTTTCATTTAGCCCTAAGTAATTTTATTCTCTTACATATGATTTTATTAAGCAATTTGTTTACAAATACCGTGATTTCATTATCAATATTTTCAAGTTTATGCCGCTATCACATTTCAAAATTACAACAACTGAATTTGATTACACGACATATTTACTATATTATTTACAAAGAAACAGAATTAAATAGTTTAGAATTAAAAAAAAATCCACAATCCACACACACAGATTGCGCCTATATTTAATACTCAACCCAACATCTCTACCATTCACATTCAGATTTTTTCCATCAGATTCGCCAATAGAGTGAACCTAATTGTGCTTACTTGTTAGAATATTGCTTTTGTTTGTGTAAGCGATGCATGCACATAAATATATGATCTATTATGTATGTGCCTGTGTTTGAAAAAGGTACAAAGAGCAATAATTGTACATATGTATGAATTTTATTTTTATTTTGCAGCCTCTACACCCTACTTTAGACAATATATTCAACAAACGAAGCATAATATAACAAAATTTTTGTTTTTTATAGAGTCGGATTTATTTCAAGGTTGAAAAGGAGACCGGGGAAATAGTAGTTTATAGACTAGTTTAATATAAACTAGTTTTATTAGTACTTGTTTGCTGTAAGCTATATTATAATTGTTTCAACTATTTTTGAACTATGTATAATAGTCTGTAGATGATTTTTCAAGAAAAGTTGGAGACATGCATAGATACTACATTCGTTGAAGGGGGAAAAATGTATTCAGATGACGCAGGACGAAAAAAATGGATATTTTTCCCAAATTCAGCAACTAAAATCGTTGCTAATCATTGCGATTAGAACATTTTTTAAAGAAAAAAACCGATACTCCGTGATTTATATGCAAAGCAAAAATAAATGAAAGCAATTCCAAATTAATGACTTTTTTTTAATCGATGCAAAACAAAGTATTCGATATTCATTCAAAGAAAGCTTTTTGATAAGTAGCTGCTGCTCTTCACATAACCTAAAATGTGACGAACCAGTATCCTGTATTATTTATTTATTTATTTTATTTGCTTCACTTATTTTATTTATTTATTAATTTTATTTATTTTAATTATTTAATTTAATTATTTACTTACTTTATTTATTGTAATTTAAAGCCTTTTGGCCAGTTATAATTAAATTACAATATGCAACAATTCATCTATTAGATTTAATCTGTTCAATAATATAAATTAAAAAAAAAAACATGTAATAAAAATTAAATGTAAAATTTATAAAAATATAATGTGGTTTTAAAGAAGGTATGATTATAAAGACAAAAAATATGAAAAAAGTCTATTAAGAAGTTAGATGTGAATCAAATCAAACAATCAACTGAATCAAACAATTTAACTGAAAGCAAAATTTTACAGGAAAGTTTGAAAATGTTGCAGAATGTGACTTTTGTAAGAATCAAGACATAATTTAAATTATTTTAGATGGCTTGGTAGTAAATTGTAAATTCGTGCTACTCTTATTACAAAAGCACGACCCATGAGTGTTGTTATTTTGGGAATAAGAAGTTGCTTATTGCGGATGGAATGTGAAAAATAAATCGACTTAAAAATAAATTGAGAAACACACAGTCGAACAACTTTGTATAATAACAAAGACCTCAAATCGGTACAATTTTTAAAACTACAGCCCAAGAAACGCTTAACATTCGGTATTATACGAACACGACGCCTCAGTGAATACAAATATCTCATAACTCTATTAAACGCCATCTGAATGTTCCCTATATTTTGTTTATTAGCGCCACTATATGTACTTATATAGCTCTAAACAATATAGAATAGTAGGCATGATATAAGCATGAATCATTTCTCCTTAATCGATCTAGTCAACATTAACTCAGTGTTACAAAAACTTCGAAGTGAATAACTTAAACGCTGGACTACATTATCCACATGATAGTTAAAGCTTAGTTTGTTATCTAAAACCACTCCCAAACAATGTACACTGTGGACCACTTCAATACGTATACCACGATAAGATAAGTTCAAGTTTAAATCATGATTAGAAAGAAGCATAGCTTTTGTTTTAGGAATGTTTGATTGAGAGTTTATTTTCCGTCATCTATGAGCAGATCAGATTTAGCATCAATCTTTCGTTTTCCTGACCAATACAATTTGGTAATAAATAAATTGCTTTAAAACTAAATTTTTATATTACATCTTTTTAAACCTAGTTTTAAACTGATGTTTTCATCCTCCACCTTCAATATCGTAGCTCTAATCTCTTCTAATTTTTCTTAATTCGTTTAAGAATATAAAAGTTAGTACGGCTCTTTCATCGCTCTATATTGCTTTGAAATACCGGAGCAGTATTTTCCTACTAGTCCGATTATGCCCTATTTGGAATCTAAGCTTTGAATGTAAGACATTTTCAAGCAACATTTCAAACTTGGTTCGGTTTCAAACGTGCTTTCAGCAGATACCTGGCGTTGGCGAATATTATAAGATAATCATTCATCATTTTTACTACCAAATAAAAAGCAAAATTACTTAAAAAATGTATCTAAGTCGCTTCGAGTACCCTGACAACGAGAAAAAATATTTTTCTAGAAATTCGAACCTCTTCGAGATTTTTAAGCTGTTTTGATTAAAAAAAAAATACTTTTAGTTAAAATTTGCATATGCTTTGACCACCACTGTATATACATATATATGGACAATTCAATGGAAACTTTTTTTAAAATTTACTTATTCTTTGTTAGAAGTCAAAAAACAAAAACAATTTCTGAAGAAACTTAAAAAAACTTATTTCGGAATTTTATTTTGTACATTCTATTCTGTTTGGTATATTAACAAACAAACAAAATTACATAAATATAACATTGTTCTTAAATTATAAAGAAAAGTAAAAGTATTCAATTTTGAGGTCTTGACAAAACAGTTAAAAAAAATTACTTTTAGTTAAAAGTTGCATATGCTTTGACCACGGCTGTATACATATATAATATGTATACATATATACATATATTAAATAAATTCAGTTACTTTTTTTAACATATTATAAAACCAAAAATATTCATTAACTTAAAAAAAAAAAACAAAATAGTTTTAACAGAATAAGTCGAAATTCAAATGTTCAAAACAACTGTTTTAGCGTTAATTACGTAGTCAAAAATAAGAGGAAGAAAGGTTGGAAATGTTTTGAACACTAAAATCTCGACTTATTTTGTTAAAACAATCTTTTTTTGTTTTAAGGTAATAAATATTTTTGACTCTATAATATGTTAGAAAAAGTAAAGTATATATATGTCAAAATTATTTTTTGAATGAAGTGCACAGAAATAACTCACGAAAAGCGCTTCGAACACCCAAAAGGATGTAAACTGCTTTTTCAAAATATTGTTCTTTCGTCGAAAAATCTGCTTTCCTTAGAGACGCTCTCCTTTAAAAATTTCGCATTTTTCAAAATCTAAAAAAAAAACTTCACCCAAAAATAAAATTAGAATGCATATTCGGAATGCATACAATTGATAGAAAACAAATTCAGCCTTTAAGGAAATAGAGCTGCATAAAAAAAATTTCACTTTCCTTGGGGAATGACAGTTTTGTCGAAAAGTTATGTAAAAAACTGTCAGTTTTTTTTAAACAATTGTTCTTTTTGGACTTACGCGAGCTGCATAGACGCCGGTACCAACTTTAATCTATTGCCGCATATTTCATATGCCGCACTATTGGCTTTCTAATGAGAAATGTGCATTCGTTCATGATTTTATACAGTGGTGTTGATTTACAAAATTTACTGACGCACTTTCTCTTGGTACCCTCTTACTTTGTACCATTCTTTCCTAATGTGCCGGCAGATCATTTATAGAGCACGAAAAAAAATAACATCAATGCAAAAAAAAAAAAATTGATAGTGCAATTTGGTTCACCGCCTGTTTTCTTACTACCACCCTCCCTCCTCCCAATCAACCGTACCATATGCAAAACAAAGTTGTTCACAGAACGTGCACATGTGATTGTAGTTGTTGCGATTTCGTTGCTGGCTGCTCGTCAGTGTATTAATAATAAAAGGAAAATTAATATAAAAAAAAGCAAAGTACAATGTCGGTTGACGATAATGGCTGAATGACACTTTATCCAGCTCACAATAGTCGTAACAAAAGTCAGCACGAATAAATAATATCGCTAAACAGACATTAAGTAGAGAAGAACAATTTCAATGTATTTTTAAAACAATTTTAGCAAAACTGGTTTCTCATTGACGTAAACATAATGACGTAAACAATTGTAAATTCGACTACAATAAGTGTTCAACAAAATTTCTTATCTCTGCCTATGCATAGGAAGACTAACTAGAACATATCATTCTCCAAATTTTATTAATATAAATGCCAGCAATACCAGCAGTTCATTTTGCAAGTGCATGCAAACAAAAGCCGAGTGGAATTTATGAATGCTAGCGCAAAAGTGTTACATAACCATCGCTTTGTTGATATCGCTTTCTAATTTCTCTTCACACTCCCAGATTGGGACCTTTGCGTACAAATTTCCATGTCATACACCTCCATTCTGCCCCACCCTCTCCGAGTAATTCAATCAACGCAATTCCTTTGAACTCCTGATTTGTTTTTCCACTTACCCGATTTTATGCATTTCACCGCTTCTTGAGCTGAAACATTTGGCGGTTTGCGATTAATGGGATGTGAGATCTCGTTAGCGTAGGTGAAGTAGTTGTTATTAAGGGTTGCTGCGGCCACCAATTTGTGCTGCCGTCCGCCGGCTCCGACAACACGTCTTAGGTTATTTGTTAACATTGAAGCCATGATGAAGACGATTTCAAAGTAGCTAAAATATTGGACTGTGATTTAGACGATGTGGCGGATCAAAGGTTATTGCAATGTTAAATCTATTTGCTGGCTTTTACGAAAAATTTCCAGAAATTAAAGTGTACTCAAAAGAACAAAAAACACAACCTCTACGGTATTCAAAATCAAAATTTTCGTATGCTTCACAAAGCGTGTCTGTTCTCTACCAAGGAATATTATTTGTTCCCTACTGACCGATTTCCTTAAATGCGAAACAACACACGACTATCTTATCTCACAGCGAACCGCTCCTCTTAGTAGACAAAAACCAACTAATAATGACAAGAAGTTTACTTTGGTTCTGCTTCTCCCCTCCCTAACATAATTTTGATTCTTTATTTTGTTTAATTTTTTCCTATTGTCAAAATTCTTAAATATTTGCAAGAATACGGGAATGATCGAAAACGTAGATGACATTAACAGGGTGTAGCACAGAAGTATGAAAATTGAGGTAATCCACCTAAACCATACGCGGCGCTTACGTCGATGCGTAAATGATGCGAATGACGGTTTTAATAAATGAAGCGTTTTTTCTCTGTACAGTATAAAAAAAACAATATCCCCCTTTTTTCTAATAAAAATATCGTAAACTTCTGATTGTAGGTATTCCAATTTAAAAAAAAAAAAACAATCTTTTTAAGAGAACAATGAAATTTTAAACAAAAAAAAATTACCCATGTCGCTGAATTAAAAAAATAAAATTTTTGTCTGCGGTCTTTCTTGTTCTCCTACAAAAACGGTTCATTCTGCCCCATTTTATGCAAATTTTTCATTTCCATTCCCCCACATTTTTTAAATATCTAAAATTTAAAACATTATATTTTAAATTCGAATTTAAGACTATTTGAAATTTCAGTTTATTGGTCCAAATTTTAAAAAAATTTCACATTCATAAATTTAAAAAAAAATCGAACGTTAAAACGTTTTTGCAAAAGCACTCTTATTTTACAGGTATTTATACACTTTAAGCATTAAATATTTAAATGAAAGACAAATAATAGACTTAAGAACGCAAATACATAACAAGATGAATAAATGTTATAATTTTACATTCTTCATTCAGAATTAACGATAGCAATGGCTTTAGGACAAATTTTGATAGTTTCAATTTACTACACTAGATAGTGTCAATCTTTTAAACATTTAAAACACAACTTCAATAAAATAAACCATATAAACAATATAAATAAAAGTATTAATGAAAAAAAAAAGAAAAATAGTTTTTTGTATCATAACAACATTAGCTGTTAATGACAATATTATGTGGTTTACACATGTACGTTTGGACACATAAAATTGAACGCCGCGTTTTTTCATAATTTTGACAGACATACGAAAAACAGACGGGTCAAAAAAGTGACATGCGATATGTAAAATACATGTCGTGTATTCCCACCTTTAGTTACTACATTTGTTTCAATTTAACTTTTGATTTCCTAAAATTTTAACTGTAATTAATTATTCAATTCATCTTTGAGTCACCCTTTAACAGATAGAAAAGAAAGTAATATACATGAATCGTCCACTATTCCGTTATTGCACTTGTTGCCATTTGTCATTAGTTTTCTTTCGCTGTTTAAAACGAGTGCGTGCTTTGTATGTCGGTCTTTTTTAATTCGACTACGAATCTTATTAAACGCTGTTAAATTAAATAAAAAGTGAATAAATGATAAATTTCTGAAATGTATAAGTGCATATGTTATAACTTTCCAAAAAGTGTTTATCTTTCAAAGAGAAATGAAGGAATTAATATTTGCCTTGCTGTTACGATTCTTGGTCGTCTGTAGTAGGAGGCCATTTTGCAAGAACAAGAAGCAAAGGAAAAACAACAAGCCGCAGCTTTCTTAGTAGAACAAAAGTAACTACAAAAGGTGCACGGTAAGAACAGCGCACAAAATAAGAGGAGTAAATTAAATAGTACTGTCAAAATGGATAAATTGTAATGATTGACGTAATGGCATAACGAAACGAAACAAATTGTCGTTGCTTTCAGTGTTGGAAAGTACGGTATAGTGAAATTTAACGGTTTTTGGTCAAGAAATAAATGACGAGCCAACAGAATTGAACTAAAAATTTTTAAGAAACAAGTTTGTAAAAGATGCAAATACTTTGCATAATTAAAAAGTGCAGACAGTTACTGTAACACATTCTTGGAGGCGGGCGTTTAAACTGCTTATGGCGAACAGGCAAGTACATTTCATAACTTTTACACTAATTTTCACAGCTTTCTTAAAAATGTATGTATCACATATTTGGTATAAAATCGATTACTGGTCGAATTGCTATTTGCATGGAGGTAATTAATATATGTAATTGGAAAAGCATGACCGATGTCTTAAGCGGACGGAACACAATACGTAGCACATCCCGGCGTTATTGAAAACATTTCACAAAAAGTGTAACAAATGGACTGATGCAAAGGTTTATAGTAATATATGGAGCTTTATTGTTTAATAGACGCGAAATAAAACATTGTTGTCAAATAAATTATTTTTGAAAATTAAATTGGGACAGTTTAGGTTAGAGGTCGAATAATGGGAACTTCGTACTAAACTATCAGAAATTGTTACCCACAAGTTGTTGAATTTCAGAATCGCTCAAACATAGAGCCCCAACTAAGAAAAATGTAGAAAACCAAAATCGACTTTTGTGTTTTGAAAAAGTCCAAAAGTCGACACTTTATTTGTTGTTTGATCTGCATAACTCAGCTTTTTGTAATGTATGAATGGTTTCCCTGCCGTGCCAATAAACGGCTGTAAGACGCCTATCTTTAAAAGAAAAAACCAAGCAGATTGTAACTATGATTTTCAGCAAATTATTAGTACCATATGTATCAAAAATTTTAGCTTAACTTTGAATACCCATCTTTGCAATTTATTTACAAAATTTTTTATATTTACTTCAGAATCAATGCACAATAATGAAGTATAATTATAACTTTTGCAAGGGAGTCGAAGAAAATTCCTGTTTCAGAAAATCGCATACGGGAGGTTTCCAGGAATGGAGTTTTATGTTATAAAAAAACACATAGATTTATTTGAAAAGACTTAGAAAGCAAGTATTACGATTTTTACATACGCAACAGGATTGTAGCCTGTTTTCCCGCCTTTTCTACCCACGCACTGTCCAACCACAAATAATAAAGCCATCCATTTATCTTTTGTTAGGTCATAAAAAAAGCAGCTAATTAGCCTGCAGCCACCGGTATTACAGCAGTCCTTTCTGATGTATTGTTTTCTTAATCTTCGATCTTATTATTCCTCGGAATAATACGCAACCAATGTCTTAACCGTGTCTTACACCATTGAAGAAGTCTCTGACAAATGAATATATTGCGGGTAATGCCTTCCAGATCCGTCAATACGTGCCAACTATACAAGCATTCTATGTCAAATTCAGAATCTATAAGCCACCACGTATAGCTGCAGGGCGATTAAAGCCTAAAATTCTTGAAAGTCTTGCTTCTCCTCTACAAAACTTCCGTACATCCTTTACCCCCGCAATGCACAGTTTATATGGGACAAAATTGCTCCCTCTTTTGAGGTTTACACCTCTTTAGAGAGACATGTATATTTAGAATCGTCGTAAACGCAAGACCCAGTTTTGACTTTTAATATCAATATTAAAACGGTGGCATCACATCTTTTATATTCTCCGATAAATAGGAACTTTGCCAGAAATTTCAAGTTCCAGTATTTCTATTATCTGTGACCAGTATAATGGTGCCTCTTAATATTGTTTTATTTAATTTGTAGCATTTCAAGAGAAAGAATAAATACAATTTAAAATTTTAGTTAACTCTGCTCCTATTATTGACTACTATTCATGAAGATATTTGCGTTAAAAATTTAAATTATTCTTGTACAAATTACTGAATAATTATTAATGAATTCGTCGTTAGACCTCATTTCACATTTCAATGTAAAAGCATGATTATAGTTGATTAACTACGCGCGGTTAAGTTGTACAAAATAGTAGTAGTAATAGCTTCACCCCGTTACTATTTAATAGTAAAAGTCATATCAGAAAAAAATGTACCAAAATTGCTACCTATGAAAAAAGTTGTGAAAAATATTTTAACGAATGATAGATAAGAATACTATAATTTCAACAAGTTTTATGCTATTGAAAGAAAGCTCTCTAATGAACTTTATTTCTATTTGTTTTTACTTTCTGATTTATTTGTTGTAATTTGTCCACTCTTGGGAGGAGCAGAAAGCCTTTTTGTACCAAAAACACCTATAACGGATTATTTGAGCCATCAAAAGTAAACGGTCTCAGAGGATTTGTGAACGTGGAAAAAATTGGTCACCGTTATGTAATCCAATATTTCTGCCCCTTCGTTTATGACTGTAAAATATTGGTAGCAGAGTTTAAATGAAGTCGTACGAACTGCCAAAACGAACACCGTAGTGGTCGACTAATTTAAGTGTCTAATACACAAAATGATATTGGATGATCGTCTCCTAAATGTATGTGAGTTAGCTGAAATGATAGTCATTTCAAAAAGTGTTATACGATACATCGTGTGTTGACCGAAGATTTGATAATGAGAAAGCTGTGCGCAAAATGGGTGCGGCGCTTGTCTTCAGTAGAGTAAAACCAGCATCGTGAAGATGTTTTAGTTGAGTGTTTGGCGATGACAGTTCTTACTATAGGTATAAACAGGATATAGAAGGTATTAAATATCGCCAACTTTTTTGTGTGTTCCTTGGTAGGTCGACTAGTTTTGAAACCGCCCTCGTACTAAATTGATGAAATGTCACGAAAATGTATTTTTTAGATTGAGAAGAATGCATTCATTATGATTATTTTACCTAATTGTAAATAAGTATATACTCGTATTGCAGGATAGTTGAGTGTCAGGTGCAGTTGATCTTTCAAATGCAAAATTTTATTTTATTTATATTTTATTCCTTACTATCCATCAGCTGAATACAAATGTTTGCAACCGCCAACCCGTTATGTTTTTTTAAAACTGAAAGTTTATAGCTTTATTTTAAAAATAAAATCATAAAATCCAGTAAAAATTAATCAACTGATACCAAATTTAAAAAAGATTTTGAAATGTTGGTTGACAACTCTTAGATTTTGTACTATTTATAGGGTGTAATAAAAAAAGCCATTATTTTTGCGTGACATTGAAGGCTTTATTCGGCATGGTTAGAATGATCCGATTTAGATCAAATATTCGTTATGCCTCCCTTATAGAACCCTCGTATTGTATTGGCAAAAACTGGGACAGTTAATTTTCAGAAGATTTCTTGAGGCGAATTTTTCACCAGTAAAACAATTCGCTGGTCAGGGACAGGAACAGATGGTAAGCACTTTATGCCATGTCCGGACTGTAAGGTGGATGCATACAGACATTCCAACGATTCGATTCCAACGATCTATTCGTTGTCCTGACGGAACACAATTTCTCTTCTATTGTCTAAAGCTGTAAGTTTCTGAGAGATAGCCTTCAGGCGGGCAAATTGTTGACAGTACAGTTCCAAATTAAGTGTTTGGTCGTAAGAAAATGGAACCTAGTAGATGATTCGCTGTCAATCCTAGCAAAACCTTCTCTTGGCCATCATTATCGCCGGCCTGTCGCGATCACTTTTGTTTGACATTGTCGTAAGAGACACATTTTTCATCACCTTCAGAAATGGGGAGATTTTGAAGGGATTCCGCAAAGATTAGCAGGCGGAATTTTGGTTCATGAGGATTTTTTGCGTTAACTCGTGTAGCACCCACATACCGTTTTTTTTTTGTATACAGCCTTATCCAAGTGCTTCCAAATGGTTTTTTGTGCAATATTTAGCTTCCGAATAATCAAAACAGTGCTTACGTGGCGGTCGGACTTGATGATTTCTATTATTTTGTCAATATTTTCAACAATTGATTTTTCAGAATGTGATGCATTCTTGGCACCAACATTGCCGGAATGGAAACGACAAAACAAAACTTAGGCATGATTGATATATAAGTATATGATATACATATAGTATCGGGACCGAGAACGCTATTCACATTTTTGGCTGCCTGGGTTGTATTTCCCCTTGCCGAAAAACAATTGTAAAATATGCTGTATTTTCTCATTGCTGGAGTCTATCCTTGACGCACCCCCAAACAGTATTAAATCAGGCAATCACATAACTTTCCGAGTAGTTTCTCTTAATACGAAATCCTATCTTCCTAATGCCCTTTAGCGAAAACTGATCGCACTTATACAACTAGAGGTATCTTTGTTCAGAAAATGTAATTAATTGGCATAGTGGGGAACTTATTTTGCAAGTTCTCTGAAAGCGTCTTTAATTCAAGATTTATATTGACGTTCAGCACGAAATTAAGTTTAAAGGTATATCTTTGAATTTTCAATATTTTGTTGTCTGACATTTCGATAATCATCATCACTGTACACATGATTAGCAAGTTATTATCGTTGGCTAAGTAAAATATTAACCCTTATTACGTGCATCGCAGTCAGAAAAATACTCTTGGAAAATACTCTCAAATCGATATTTTGCATGTCGTGATTGAGAGTGAAATTCGACAACATTTGTTAAACAGTCTTCTATACGTGACAATGTTGAGAAATTATGAAAAGATTGGATTTGGATCTAATTTTTCCGGGAACTTCCGGAAATGTTCTTCCTTTGCAACTATTTCGAAATTACAATGATTTCAATATAGACAAATTAGCAGAATTTCCAAAATTTTGGCAAATTTGAAATACCTATACCGCTGACAAAATAAAAAAAGAAAACATCATTCGACAAATTTATGTGGCTAAGTTCGCAATAATTTTTATATTAATTTTAATAATTTTTCAATATGAAATAAAACAAATTTCTTTATATCTTTATAAATTATGTATTTTGCATTTCGTTTATTTTATTCTTTTATTCCTTCTTTTTTTCTTCTTCTTTTGTAATTAATTAATTTATATAATGCTTATAAATATTAAATGTCTATTTAATTTATTAGAATTGTTATTTAAAAGCAGTACTTGAGATTTGTATATTACATACTTTTTAATAGATCGAAGAAATTCCAATGGAAAATAACAATTTACAATTTATTTATATTTATGCAGGAGTATAACAAAAATTAATTACAAAGTTTAACTTATGAGTACGTGTTTGCCTTATAACTTTCTAAAAGTAAAGTCAATACAAATAAATTTTCGCAATTTAGAATACGAAACTAAACACAGTCGAAGAAATGTAATGCTTTAATGATAATTTAATGTAATTTTTTCACAAAAGAGCGTAACAGATAGATAATTAAATTATCTTCGATTACCGAATTTCAATTTCACCAATTTAATTTTTTTACTTCGTTGTTTTAAATGATAAAAAATGTAATCGATTAACACAGTATTAATATGAGCTCATACTTTCTCTGTACACATTTTTGAACTAACATTTATTAATTTTCAAGAGTTTTTGTGAATCTTTTGGACTTGGATCTACTCAAAATTTCTAAAAAAGAAATAAATAATTACCAACAATTTACCAATTAATGTCATTGCAGCCAACTCTATGAAAAAGAATAATTTAGTTGATCGGCAATCGATAATTTGAATTAAAATAACAGCGAAATTCCTAATAAAAATTGTAATGGAAGCATTGTTCTACATCATGTCGCTAAATTGGCGAAATCAATAAATTAATATGTTTTAGATTGTAATGCGAAAACATGTTTAATTGCCGACGAATTTATCTGCCATATAAATTTTTGTAGAAATAGACTAAATACTCAATTATATTTCCAATGGAAATATATAAGGACCGTTTAGAACACTGAGCTAAACGAGATTTAATCAATAACGCAACCATTTATTCTATCGTGAAAAATATTAAGATGTTACTGCGGTCTCTCAAGCGTAAGGAAGGGAACAGCAATGAGGCATATGTCGTTAGTCGAATCTTGTGATATCTTATCACAGTCTTCTAAAGAAGAAGGAGTTGGCGGAGTATAAGAAAGAAAATGCATTACGTAATGTCATCGGGAATTAGACAGATGTTTCAATGTCAGCTGTTGAGAAGGTATCAACAAAAGTAACACATTACAGATGGAAAGTTTATCGATAACGAAAATTTGAAAGCAGTACTTTACAGCGCTATACTCAAGCTGGGATAAGGTATATACCTAAATGATAAGAGACTGTCTTGAGCCAACAGCAAACAAATATTACTGCAGTCGTCTCAAGAAATGGAAAGGAATTGGGAACCGGTATTGGGAATGAAACAGTGAAAATTGCAAGCAAAAGTCACACCACCAGTCGGATACCATCGATGAAATTTTAGCACTTTCAAGCGCCAAAAAATATTTGTAATCTTTAAATTTAGAGTTAAAAATTGTGACTTCAATCACCTTTATACCATTGTCGAAGAAAAAAGTAATGACAGTGGAGATAAAGCATATGCCACATACTTCAACCACTGCAATAACTGCGGTGGAATCGGAGATAGTTACGAGGAAATAGGTATCTTTATACTTATTTTACTTTAATTTACTGCAGTAAATTCAGCATTTGGGACAGATGTAATAGAAAATATATATAAAAGTAGACAAATGCTATTGCAACAGTCTCAAATAATAAGAATGATTCAGAAATCTTTAATATTATTGATATGACAATATCATAAAAACTATGAAGATTTCAGTTTCTTTAAAATCGTATACAATACTTGTATTAGCCATAGCGGTCAACCAGAGCAATATTTTACCGATCAGATAGATGTTGTCGTAATCTCATTACGAGATGTTACTACAGTCATCTTAAGTATAAAGAGTTAATGTTGAAATGGTACAGCCTTAAAAACTAGGATAAATCAACTCCTATTGTGCAGGTCTTTATATAAATGCCTAAGATGTGTTTTTGACCGTGACTAATGCTCTTATTAAAACATTGACTCTTCCTAAAACAACTAAGAATTCTCAGCCACCTGTGAAATTCCAAATTCGTACTTCTTAAAAGTCTTTAGTTTCGGTTGAGCTTACAGCCCATATTTATGATGAGAAGAGGATATCTTGCGGCACTATGTTGCAGGAGGAGGACTCAAATCATGTATTAAATGGGTCTAGCACTGTCTACACTGTTGTGCGACTTCATCAAAGAACCGTCAGCGCACAAAAAGAACTCATGTTTCTATTATGTTTTAACTGGAAGGCTATCTGAAGTGTTTGAAGTTTTCAACAGCAATAAGTGAGTTCTGGGATCGTCAAGAATCTATTTTAAAAGAACCACGTTATAAATAAGATCGAACACGAAATGTTTTCAGTAAAAAACTTATGGAGGCACATAAGAGGATCCAGATTTTGATTGCAGACTAAAATCTTCAGACAGCAAACTATAATGAAGCTGCTTACTATTATTACATTGGTAATATGACTACAAACGACTACTTCAGCGAACGTCAAACTAGATTCGTTTGCGCAAGCTTAGCTTTACGCTCTTGTCCAAATTACTATTATTTATTATTTGAACTAAGGTGTAGTTGTATCATCATTCTTCATTGATTTTTGCATAATATTCAGTTAACTGGCGTTCGGTAGCCTATTTAGTGGATCTGCACCATTGTATAGACAACTGGGAAAATTCGGGATATCAAAATCAAACTAAGTGTAGAACATCACGGGCTAAATGTAGAACATTCGATCAAAACTGTTAAGATAAAGGCGGCTCAATGATTTGTACTTTGTTGAAATATGAAGGCTTATGAGTTGAATTTGGGAGCATTTCGAATTGCGATGATAATGAAGAGCATAAGGCGATCGAACACCTACTTTGCCAATAACCATCTTTGGAAGAAAGGGGATAGTGCCACCTAAGATATTGTTAATTAGATGATCCGATGCCTTGTCCTCGCACAGTGGTGTATATAAGCCAAAACTAGGCTAATCCAGTTCTCGCCTATATATACTCGTATAGTGCGTCCCTGCTTTGTTATACAAACACCTACTCCGATTCCAGTTGAAAGTTCTATAAAGGTCAATAAAGATACGGCGATTTAACACGTCATTTTATTAAATAATAAAATATAAACGGAAACGATAAAGATATTTAAGCAACTTTTTTAATCTGCCTCTCAACAGAAAAGTTTATGAAATATTATTTATAAGTGGGTCGGCGGGACCGGCCAATTTTCCAATATCTCCGTATTAGTGAAAATGTGGTATGAAGTAAAAGTTATAATCAAAAATTAACGTGCAAATATAATCATATAATTGAGTAAAGGCTTTGTCGACGAATAGACTTAGTTCGAATTTATGCCATCGAATGATACAGCTGCAAAGAATTTTTTTAAAACAGTAATAAAACTGAAATTTAATACATTTAATTTAATTTTTGTTTTTGGACCACTTAGAGTCACGAAATGTAAATCTCCAAGAAATTTACGTTATTGGTATTTTGGCCAGATTTAAACGATAAATAATCGTACAGAATAGGGAGTCCTTTATATTTCTGAAACAGACAACGATAACTATACTTAAAACACACTGAGAACCAGTTTTCCGTCTCCGTATTTGTAATGGGCCCTCCCTTAACCTAACCTAAGTGATAGACATACTAATGAGCAACTCTCTTATGTTGTTGTTACTGCAATCTTCTCAAATGTTTTCGTTCACAGCAGATGAGAAGTATTACATCAGATTTAATCCATTAAATGATACAACCGAATACAAATTTGAGTTAATTTAAATTAAATTAGAAACTATAACATTTTCTTGAAATTTAATGGATTATAAAATTTGGGCCGTATGACTTGTGCTTCTGAAATGGAAATTATCTGAAGCAGCGTTTATCGATAAATGTTAAGGATAATGCGAATATTGTAAGATTCACATTTAAAATTCAAAATCAATGTTTACAAATTTAAAAATTACATTCCTGTGGACATTTATGAGAGTTCACCATTAATATCACACATCTCAATTTTGCTTTCATTTCGATAAATAATGAAGACCTTAAAATTAAAATAAAAAAAAACACACATAATTTAATTATGATACGAGTATGCAAATATGAATAAAATAAAAAATTAAAAATCAACAAATCTCTTTGCTAAGTCATAAAGTAATAACAAAACGTTTAAATTACTGAACAAAAACAACTTGACTTTTCAACTATAGAGAAATTAAAATTATTTGACTTTTCTGTTAGCAGCCATGACTATCAGGGTGTGACTACTATCTAAACTATTTGGTTTTGAATGGGACTTTTTGTTATCTTTTATTTGTTATCGTATTTTTTAAAAATACCTACTGTTATTATTATTATCTATTATGTTTATTGGCATTTTATCCACTTTGAATGCACCGTCTATTATGGATTTAAATTTTTTCTGTATTAAAAATTAATAATAAATACTTAGCATCTAATTCAGTTGTAGTTTACTTTTTTGGTATTTTTACTTCTTTTTGTGTTTTTGTCGCTTTCAATTAGATTATTTGAGAATATTTTTTTTTATAATAAGAATAAGAGAAAATTAGGAATTAGCGTATTGGGGATAAAAGTTCATTAGGGATATTTACCATACAAAAGAGTAATATTGTGCTTAAATTTCATTAAATTTCGTCTAATATTTTGTTTTTTTTTTCTATGATGTTTTTGTAAATTTATCTCTATAACTACATTAAAGTGGCGGATAAATTCGATTAAGAGAAGAAAGTGAGACAAAGGGAGACAAATTAAATGTGAGGTTAAACTAATAATAATTCATGGGAAATAAATAATATGTGCTTAAGACAAGAAGTCTTATTCATAATAAATGTTTTTCAAGCTTTTGCTATGAAAATGTAATATATAAACTTTCAATAAAAAAGTATGAATACACAGTCCTCGGTAGTTATTATCTATATTCATCCTTTTTCAACTGGCCCAAATTATTATCAGTACTTTGCAAAAATGTCCATTAATTTCTTGCACTTTCTTCATGAAAAATACGAGCAGAGTAGAGGAATTATGCACAAACATTTCCTCTCAAAATTATTACAGAGAGTTATTTTATGAATAGCAAACAAATGGTTTAAATTTATTAAAAAAAATTTATAATTTTTGGATTAAATGTGGAGGAAATTGTTTTTTATTTAAATGAAAAGAAAATTATAGACTATAATAGAAATTGTAGTTTGCTTCTTTTAACTCGGGTAAATTTATCGAGCAGAACTACTAAAGCTTCATTCTTTAAAGCAGTCGCTTTGGCAAATCAAAGGAAATAAGTTATCAGGGAATGAAATTAAAATAGAAGTAATCCGACTTCTTTCAATTGTATGAAATTTGTTGAAATGTATTACTTTTCCTTTTAACTACTTTTCCAATTAGAGTGAAGTTTTGTATATTTTCTGTTGAAACATTTCATATACATATATTTGTGAAAATTCTGAACAAAATTGAAATTTTCTATTTATATTTGATAAAATTCAAAATGAAAATGAGATTTTCTATTTATATTTAAGAATGTTTCGCTTGGGAATGAGATTCTCCATTTTTTCTCTAATTCATAATTTTGATTTTTTTATTGTTAATTCTGGTATTATTTATGTTTATATTCCTCTCTTATTCAGAAGTTATATAAGCTTAAAATACGTGAAGCCATTTTAGTATATATTTGTATATTTAATTGGCCATTAGACTTCTAATTAGAAGTTGCAAATAAATTAAATAAAATAAAATTGAGAAAGAGAGAAGGGAGAGAGAAAGAGATTTTCGCTTTTTTTGAGAACATTTGCAGATGAAAATGAGATTTTTTAGTTATATCTGTCAAAATTACAAATGAAATTGAGATTTTTCATTCGTAATGGAATTGGATGTTTATATTTATATTTGAGAAAATTCAAAAAAAAAAAAATAGTGAAAATTAGAAAAAAAATTGAGGATTTTTGGAAAATGATTACGTGTAAAAGTAAGTAACGATAAGATTCGATCAGCGAATACATTTTTTGTTTAAGTCTTTTTTTTTTTCGTCTCTTTACAAAATTAACTAAATAATACTTGGGAAATTTATAATGGAAAGGCTCAGTACAGAACAAAGAACCAAAGTTGTTCAATTTTACTTTGAAAGTCAGCATTCGATTATTCAGATCATATCGAAATTTCTTTCTGTACGGAAACTTTGAATTAAAATAGTGAAAATTAGAAAAACAAATTGAGGATTTTTGGAAAATGATTACGTGTAAAATATGTTTTTCGTTATATTCTATATAGAGTGGCGCATAAGTAACGCTAAGATTTGATCAGCGAATACATTTTTTGTTTAAGTCTTTTTTTCGCCTCTTTACAGACTTAACTAAATAATACTTGGGAAATTTATGATAGAAAAGCTCAGCACAGAATAAGGAACAAAAGTTGTTCAATTTTACTTTGAAAGTCAGCATTTCATTATTCAGATCATATCGAAATTTCTTTTATGTTCGAAATGCTCCTAGCGCTTCAACAATTTACCGTTTGGTTCAGCGTTTTGGGCAACAAGCGGCTTTCTGTGATTTTCCGTGTGCTGGAAGACCTCGTGCAGTTCGAAATAAATTGACAATTGCTCGAGTGCAAGCAAGTATTGAGGAAACCCCCGAAACTTACACTAGGCGACGTTCTCAGCAGTTAGAGATGTCTAGGCGGTCTTTGCAAAGAATTTTACATACGATTATGTTACGTCTCTTCCCATATAAGATGCAATTTGTTCACGAGTTAAAACCAAATGATGCGCAAGAACGCATTCAATATAGTCGCCGTTAACGTCACTTATGTGCCACCCTATAGAATAAAAACTCACAAAAACCCATAATTGAGGTTGGAAAGAAAATAATTAAATCAATGAAAATAATGAATATTCAATTTATAATTTCTTTTTAAAAGTCAACATATTTATACTACATTTTCAAAGTTGCTTGATGGAAAGTTGTTGAGTGTTTATTGAATCTGCTAGCATCCACAGTGGTCGATGGAGTTTTTAAAGCGTCAATTTTAGTTTTCAAGAACGTTTGATTCTGTTTCCTATCACAGTGGTAGCATGTTGAATATATCATGAACTGATTTTCAGCCAAATAAATTATGATCAATCTAAAAGCAACATTTTAGCCAAGTTCTTAAAATTGCAGTGTAATTTGCTATGACAAGGATCGTTATTATACGACAAAGAGCTCCGATAAATCATTATACAATTCGGATGCTACCGTATTTCAGGCTTTCAAGTTTTTATTTTTAACTAGCTGACCCGGCAATCGTTGTTTTGCCTTCAAAATGCCTTTTGTATTTATAAAATAAAAATTAATTGCAAAAATCTCATCTCCAACGCCATCTATCACTTCAAATAAAACCTTTTAAACCTTCCGGAATACTCTACCAATAATTTAAGACCAAAATGAGCCAAATCGGTCCAACCGTTCTCGAGCTTTAGCGAGACTAACGCACAGCAATTGATTTATATATATATAGAAGATTTAGTCAATATCACTTCTCAATGGCAATAAAAAGTTATCAATTTTTGTTTGAAAATTTCTCAATATCATTTGAAAATCATAATTATATTTGGATTTTTTTCAATTTTGGTCCAATTTTATGTAATGTTTTCTAATATATATATATATAAAATTTCAATTTCATTTAGAATTTTCTCACACAAAAATGAAAAATTGTTTCTTACTTTTCTCAACTACAAACAGATAATCTCTTTTTCATAAGGAATTTTTTGAATTTCCATTGGAAATAGTGCAGTAGAAAAGTGCAGGAGCAAAGCTTCCTTCAAATATTGACTGCTTAGGTAACCGTACTCGAATTTGTATATTATCGGATTTTGTTTGGACTATTCTCGATTTTTATGTCACTCTGATCTAATTGGAGAAATAATCAACTGTTACTGTTATTTGTCGCAACTCCTTGCTGAAGAAAGCTGCATGCTTGAATTTAATTTCATTTTTATCTTGACTGATTGATAGTTAACGTTCAGGCAGCGTTGTCGCAATCACTCAAAATGGACTGTGCCGACTGACGTTGCCCCCTTCTTCTCTACAAGAAAAATATCCGCACTTTTTTTCTGTCTTATTTCTTTTTTTTTAGAATTATCACTAATAATTTCTTTGTAAAAAACGTGAAAGGGAGAGAGAGAGAGAGAGACAGTGAAAGTGAAACTAGTTTTCCTAAATTCATCTAATAAATAAAGTCATATTCATACATAGCTCGTGATCACGTCTATCACCCCAACCCCCATTGCCCTTGCGCAGCTTAGTCTTCTTAATTAGGCTGGCGACGGTCAGCGTTAGCGATTTAGGAAATATTTGGCCCGATTTACGAGCGATACGTAAAACCTGTTGGACTTTGGAAATCACTTGATTCGATTCACAATTTTTCTTTTTATGATGGACGCCACTGTAAAGTTTAATAAAGAAAAATAATTAAATTTCATTCATTCACTCTTCAATAAATTAGCTGCAACTTAACTTACCATTCACCGATATGAAAGACTCGGGGTCCCTTCACAATCATCGCATGCAACTTGTGTTGTAAACATTGTTGCGATACATGTTGCAGTGACCAATCCCAGTTGTAATCATCGTACGAGCAAAAGTGTTTGCCACACCTGCGTATACTATTCCAAGTGCTGCGATTGAAGGCAAAGCCCATATTGTGTTTGCTGCTAATCCAGGGCATAACTTCGACCTGCGGATAATAATGATGGAAAAAGAACAAGAACAATTTGGAAAACACATCATGATTAGCAAACTATGACACATAAAGAGATAGATAGACTATAACTTTGCTAGCATCAAAATTGGCATAATGTTGAAAAATGTTCTAAGGAAATATTTATTAGAAACTAAAACTAATTTCTTAAAATTCAGCAAACTATATCGAAAACTAAAGATTGTGGAATTAGAAATAGGGTTCAGAATAACACATGCTTATATTACAAACAAACAAACACGTAATAGATTTACACAAGATAACTAATTTAGCAGTTTTATTGTCTAACTAACTGTAAGGGGTAAGAACAAATAAAAGTCTGGGGCATACAAATGATAGGTATGATCTTATATTGAAATTTACTTTAGCAGCCCTGTTACCCAACTAACTGTATGAGGTAGAAACAAACAAAAGCCTGGGGGCACAAGTATGATGCTATATTGAAATCTATGGTCATTTCAGCCTTACTTGCACCAGGTATCTTATAAGACTATATTAATCGAAACACTTAGTAAATCCACGATAATTCGAGAGAACTTAAGTGGCGAGCGCCGTTTTCGAAATTACTTGCACATGCTGCTAATATTGACATTGTTGGTCGAAAACTAAGAAATGTTACTACAGCCTTCTCAAAAATTGAAAAAGCTTCAGAAAAAGTAAGCTCGGAGGTAAATGAGAACAAACCAAGTAATTTGTTTCAAAGGGTCTTCTTATATGAGGCACTGTGTAAAAGTTGGCAACCACAAATTTTGCAAAAGTTGACGATTTATCTACCTTAGCTTTGAAGTCACCAAAATAATGTCAGTATAGTGTTAGAAGACCAATATTTATTACAAACAGTTGTTATTATAGAACGAGCAAGCGATGTAATGACACAGCCTTCCCAGTCTGTACCAGGCAGTTCTGGGCGCAATTCTGAGAACATAAACAATAATTATCATTGACAGAAAGTTAGTCAGTCGCTGTCATATATTAAACCATGAGCCTCACGATGCATGTATACTCGCATGTGCTGGATTGACGTGGTAAAAATCACTAAATTACACGGATTACTTCGACTATGGAAATGAACAAGCGTATAGTCTTCAGAATAGGGCAAACAAAACCCATCAGCCTGGACCATTGCCTCGCAAAATGATTTCCTTCTTTCTCCCTTATTTTAAGGAACATCGTCGATGTTCATTGTTGGAGTGCATTTCCGGGATAATTTCAATCAGCAGTTTTAGGCAAGACATAAAAGACCTTCCAAACCTATAATGTGCAAGTTATATTTTCTGAAATTATTCTGGAAACCATTCCCGATATGCCACAAGTAAATAAGCAAAGCTTCATCAGAATTGTTTGAATTGTGTGGAACCTTATGCGGTATATCAAAGTATTTGCGACATGCTCTAATATATAATGGAGCTACGGCGAAAAAGTAGTCTATGTAAATTTTAAGTCCAAGAGAATAACTCAAATGAAACGAATTTTCTAACCTAGGAAAATGTATTATATAAGTGAACTAAGGTTCACTTGGTTGGTATCATGTTATAAATAGGTCCTTAATCTAAAATTTACATACCACTTCTCATAATCTTACGATGTATTACCGGATTATGTATTTTTCGGTTTCGTAAGTAAAGTTAAATAAAACACACATAAAGCTATGGTTTCGGTGAAACTTTTATTTCATTGTAACGCTTGGACTTTGTCATTATGCACGAAATATAATGGTTGAATTGAATTCGACTACTTTTCCCCATATTTCGGGCGGTATATAGGCGATAACTTGATGAAAGTTGGGTTTCAAATGCACCAACATTTGGGGACGTCCAGTTCACAATCTTCAATTGCTGGCCAAAAAAAATTCGGTTATTATACCTCCATAGCGCTCTGAATTGAAATTCAGATTATCCGCCACACTTTCACTAACAGAAGCGATATTTTCGGCAGTTCGTACATCGCGATCTTCAAAATTCTTTATAATTTTGCAAAACACCACTTTTGTCGTAATTTTTAATTATTTTTACGCATTCTTCGCTTGTTAAACTATCCATATTCGTAAATAGCAAACATTTCACTAAATAAATAACACATCAGATGACAAGTATTTAACAGCTGACAGCCTTGCCAGACCGGTGGTTTTAAAACCACCAAATGGATAACCCTTTGTTATAACTTCAAAAATAAGTTCGATGAAAATCTTGCTTCTAGTAAGTAACATTACTGAGGCAGGTTCAAAATTAATTTTTGTTCCAACGTCATAAGTTCGATTCTATACCAATGTTTAGTGAATACCAAACAATAGATGGAGTGATTGCACCATCACTTGTGGCCATGTCAAAATACCTCCGGAGACGACAGACTCCTCACTTTCTGGAAAAAATCAAACTTGGCAAAGGCTGTCTAAATTCTTCAACTAGAGATGCAATTCTACCGTTGATAAATTCCAAAAATTATAAAGATTCAAGCAAATGATTTCTAACGAACTTTCCTGTATTGTGAATATTAAACAAACAATCTTGTACATGATTAGAAATTGTTACGAAGTGCTCTTCGAATATGATCAAGGAAATTATTGCGATGTGTTTCTTGAATATTCACTGAAGTTCGGAGAGAGGCGCGTGTGTGTCATTGTTTAAATGACAAATTTTTAAAGCTTTGAGTGAGGAAGGGTAGGAAAGATGTCCACTTGCTTTGCCGGGGTGAAATTTGTAGCTGTCATTCATTTTTAAACTGATGGAACAGTGACTGTCGAATAGTAAACTACATTTTTTTTTTTGCTCTAAGTTAAAAGAAAAATTGTTGCAAAACGCAAAAAGAGGAACTACGCTGTTCTTACGCTATATATTCTGCCAAAAATAATGGGGAATTAATCATTTAAAAACCCCACTTAAGATATTGCCAAAAATCTTTTTTTCCCTAAGCTGACACAATTATCCTTCACACTGAAACGCTTTTGAGCGCTTTCTGTCATTTGGTTTATGTACAGTGATGGATCTTGTCAGATGTTAGACAAAGAATTTCGTGTGCTGAATCTTAAATACATTACAGAAGGTTTGCGGTGAATCGACTTTATTAAAAACAGCTGCCTTTGAATGGTACAGTCCATTCATAAGTGGTCGTGACATGGTGGTAGATTTGCGTTGCTCTGGCCAGCCATCAGTATCTTCAACTGTAGTTTTTCTTTGATAAAGCGATTGCTGCTGCTATTTTACACGATTGTTAGCATATGGAACGTGTTGTCACTCCACTAGTTTCGACAGACCTGAATAGTTTTCAAAAATTTACCCGCATAAAAGTTGCTGAACAAGTGTTAAAACAACTCACTACAGCTCATGCTGAAACGTTTGTTTACAAGTGTGATATGTAAACCAATCAGAAAGCTTCGGAGTGCCGTTTTCTAACTCAACCGAAACCGAAAAAAACACATTAAAATCGATCAAAAGTCAAGGCAATGTAGACCGCTTTCTTTGACTATCGCAGTGTTGTGCACACGGAGTCCTTGTCTGAACAAATTCGTCGAAAAAGGCAAGATTTGTGAAAACACAACTCATAGAAAACTCTTATAAAGCTCTAATTTTTAACCAAAATTCAGCAAATATCATCGAACAACCACCGCATACGCTTGATATGCCTCCTGTTAACAAAATTCAGACTACTACTTCAAGGCACCGGTTTCAGTCGGCTGAAAAGCATTCGCGGCGAGAACTGAAAAATGTGTCTGAAAAATGTTTGGATGATTGTGTTATTTGTTGTCATAGGTATGTTATTGTGGAAGGCGACACAATAAATTTAAAAAAAATAATAAATATTTTGCGTTTTATTGATCAATTTCCGGTATTTTTTCGACAGAATGTATATTATTTTAATGGTGTAGACTACGCTCCACCAAAAACAATTGACTTTATTGCGCTGTCAAGCATTGAAGAACTTTTTTCGGCAATTTATTTCCTCGATCTTGCAACTAAGACGAAGGAGTTTCGAATTTAAAAAAACACTTGACAGACTTGACTTGACAGACTAAAAAATGTATTAAAATAACTCGCGTCTACATCGAAGATGAAGGTTAAAGACGTAATATTAACGTAATATTGAAAACGTCTTTTCCATTTTGTTTGCAGTCTAATAAATATAACATTGTCGAAGCACCAATATTTCTTTATGTCCTAACTAGGATCATATACTAATTTTCATCAAAATTATGTAGATCATATTTTTTTTCGAAAAACTATAACTTTTATGGAAAATGGAAGTGTGCTTCTATGGGGGAATGAGAGCATATAAAGCAACTGCTTATCTACTAGGTACACATAAGGATAGGGTACTAAACTTTAGCCAAATCGAATATTATTTGTGACATTTACGTTTATGATCCCATGTAAGATTATTATATTTATATAGGGTGAATTTTTAAGATTTAAGTTTTTTAAGTTGGCAGCACTGGTTGGTAATGACGTTCAAACGTCATCTGTCAAAGTGAAAAGTGTACAGTATACTCTGTCATTTCATCATGGAAAGACTAACAAACGAGCAACGACTGAAAATCGATGAAATTTATTATCAGAATTCGTGCTCTGTGCCAAATGTGTATCGTTTAATACGACCATTTTATGGTCGTCATAATCGACCTGCTGAATCAACAGTTCGTGCTGTTATCTCCAAATTTCGTACCAAATTTACTTTGTTGGATATAAAACCATCGACTCGCATGCGTAGAGTGCGTACCGAAGAAAATATTGCAGCCGTAGCGACCAGTGTTAATGATGATCGTGAAATGTCAATTCGTAACCGTTCTTAGCGATTGGGCACCCACAAGGAATTTTTTTTTGTCCTAATTGGCTGAGTTGAACTTGGTTGATATGTGGTTTCATCAGGACGATGCAACATGCCACACTGCTCGTGATACAATGGATATGTTGAGGGATGAATTTGGTGAGCAGCTTATCTCTCGATTTGGCAGTGTAAATTGGGCCCCAAGATCTTGCGGTTTAAAGCTTAGATCCCACTATCGGCGCACATAGCACAATATGTACCGATTTTTATTGTGCTACATCGGTGCGTTTGACAAGGATTTGGGCAATTACTTTTTAAGCAGTCACATTATCATCGCATATTGTGCTATTTGTTTTCGGTACATGTCGGCCGGAAGAAAAATTTGTGCATAATCTGCAAAACGTGGTCACACTATCAGCGCACTTTTTGAGAAATTGAATCATATGTTTTTTGTTTACATGTCTTCGCTGATTGATTTACAAAATTGAAAATCAATTTCTTATTTTACAGCATTAAAGCGGTGTAATAAAAAAGATCATGTGTTGACTCGTTCGTCCAAGATCCGGAAACTCGTGGCCTTTTCCTTTTGTTTTCCGGGTTTGATGTAGACAATTCTTCAAAACTTGTTTCGCCTTCTAAAATTTCGTAGTCTGAATACATTTTTAATGATTTTTTTTGTGACTACGCGTATTCAGTTTAAATTTTCTTTTTTGTGCTTCTTCCGCTTTTCTTGTGTTTACAAACAGTGTTGTTCTTAAAAATCGGCGCTAATTGTTAACTTTGATCGGGGTGCAAGTGGCCGATAAAAATCGTCGCATTTTTAACAATTTTATTGTTCCACTTTATGTACAGAGTGTTCACATTATCGGTGCAACAGGGTTGTATTTCATTATTTTTAGTCAGCACGATTTCGGCACAGATTGTCCCATTTTGACAAATGTTGTGCGTTCCCACTATCGGCCTATTAAATTTTACAAAAATCGGTACATTGCGCCGATAGTGGGATCCCAGCTTAACGCCTCTTGATTATTTCTTGTGGGGTTATGTCAAGTCGTTAGTCTATGTGGACAAGCCGAACACTATTGAACCATTACAGAATAACATAACACGCGTTATTCGTGGAATACAGGCCGAAATTCCCGAAAAATTGGACCTTTCGAATGGACATTTTGAGACGGAGCCGCGGACAACATTTATATGGAATTATCTTTAAAAATTAAATGGCAAAGACCAATTTCTCGATTCCAATACAACATTTTAATATATGATGCAAATTTGAGTATTTCATTCGATTTAAAAAAAAACTATGACTAAAAAAACACCCATACTTATATTAAAAACTAGCTGTTAAAATTAATAATGTAGCAAAAGACATTCCTACAAGCTTCTATAAAGAAAATATCGTATCAATCAAAAATAGTTTGAAATAGTCAAAAAAAACCCTTTTGAAAGGCCTCTAATTTCAATTTCTTTAGAAGATTGTTCAACATACAAGGGCTATCCCAAAATTAGCCGACCTAACAAATAAGAGATAAAAAACTAGGAAAAATTTTCTGTATTTTTCAACACAACCTCCTTTTAGCTCGATATACTTTTTCAAGCGATATTCAATAGCTTCTACATCCAGTTTACAGTAAGAACTGTCAAGCTCCTTAAAATAACCTTCAACCGCAGTCTCGACCTCTTCGTTGTTGGCAAATCTTTTACCACCGAGCCATTCTTTCAAGTTTGGAAATAGTCCGAGGCAGCTAAATCTGTCGAATAAGGTGCGTGATGAGTCAATTCGAACTTTAATTCAATATTGAATGTGTGAACTTAAGCATAGTCTTGGTGAAACAACGCTTTCTTTTTCGCCAAATGCGGCCTTTTTCTCAAAATTAGATCACCCAAACGCTGCAATAAATTAGCGCAATATTCGCCGTTGGTGGTTTTTCCTTTCTGATGATAATCAATAAAAATAATTCCATGCGCATCCCAAAGAAAAACGTTATAACCTTGCCTGCAGATGGAACCGTCTTCGTCTTTTTTGGACACGATTCTCCCATTCCAGTCCACTGCTTTGACTGTTCCTTTGTCTCAGAGGTGCAGTGATGGACCCATGTCTCATCCTCGGTTATAAATCGACGCAAAAATTCGGGTTTATTGCGATTAAATAAAAAATAAATACTCTACTGAAACATCTTCACGACTTTGTTTTTG
>JAHXMU010000130.1:5129-31667 GCA_019455685.1 Philornis downsi | reverse complement strand
TAAGTATTTGATTTTAAATACCTCACGGAATTTATTAATACCCCACATGGGCGCTGTGGGCTTTTTGGGCATGCGATATCGGATCTGTGGGAGACACACATATACTCTTTATACACAAATATTTACATAGATTTATAATTTGCACATACAAACAACATTTTACATTTATTACAATTCTGACATTTACTGGGAACTTAGAACATGTGTAAGCTATAATAAACTTTATCACAATTAAATGGAAACTTTTCCTCGAACGCAATGATCAAAACCCAACTCAGAGAATTCTATAATACGTGAATACTTTCATTCACAAAACAATGGCGGGGTGGTTTGTAATGGTGGCAGGGATGGAGGGAGGAATAATGCTTGCCGACATTCGGGCTCTACTGCTACAATTATAATGTAATTACGCGACAGTGAAATTAAATTAAAATCATTTACAATCTTATCTCAAATGAAATGAATGTGTCAAAATGAATGATATTCATGTCACAATGATTGATAAAATAACAAAAACGATGACGATGATGGTGATGACGATGATTATGGGAAAAGTGTTAATGGCGGATGAATGATGCAACATGCCAAAAGTATTAATGAAATTTAAAAATGTTGGTTTTTCTATTAAATGTCTATAAATGTTATTTAATAAATCTGCATAATGCTTCTGTTAAATGCTTAATTTGTAATTATAACAAATTAAAAATAATTATCCACGTATGGAGTGAAATAATCAAATTACAAATCAAAACTAGTCAATTTGTCATTAAATTAATGAATGTACTCAGTAGTTTTTTGTGCCATGAGTTTGTACGCATTTATATTTACACTGAAATAATAGCAAACGAAATCCTACAAATTCTATAAAATATTAGCGAAAGTGGAGAGGGGTTTTCAACTTTAAAGCTAGAATTCACCGATATAGAATCAGAATGCCAGTTTGTGAAACTTTGTCTATCAAAGGCTGTCCAAGCGTATATGGCAACTACCTTTCGTCCATCGGACATGAGGCTTTTCTAAAATGATTCAATCCTATCAGATTGGCTTTAGATTTTGTTGTAAATCGACAATTGATTAGCTACGCACAGAGTGCTATTTTTCAAAAAAGGTGGCACTCTTTAACATATTTATGGAGATGATTATGAGAAATCCGGCAGTAAACGCGATTGGCAACATCGCCATTAATGCAAATCAAGCCAATTGTTGCGACACATTTTACGAACTTTGGTGTGGTGGATGATTTTATATATGTCTCAACTCCGCCATTAATAAAATTGTTTCAGTCTGGATATTGAGAGAATTTTATTGACTGCTAATTAATTCCTAATACGAACTAGGAAGCATTCTCAAGAATTGTTAAGAAATTATTATAGAGATGGTTATGAGAAATGCGGCAGTACTCGCGAGTGGCAACATCACCAACAAATGTCATTAATTATGTACGCTGTTGAGATGGATGTTAGCGATCGAAAAATTGTGAATTGTTAATGCAGTGTTCTCGAGAATTGTTAAGGAATCGGAAACTCAAATCTGCCATTTGTTGCTAGACATTTTACGAACATTGGAACTTGATATATTAACTTTTCCCATTCTTCCATTAAAAATTCGAATTTTTTTGCTGACACGGAACTTTAAAAAGTTTATCAGCTAGGATGGCTCTTTCCAGTACCTGTATAATTATCACTGTATTTCGCTTTTAGTTAGTTAAATAATAAATAATATTACAATTATTTAAAATAAGCTGAAAGGGGTCATTATTGCAAATCTGGGATCAGTCCTTGCATGGGAAAATTCTTCTCTAAATTATCGATTTGGGGCAGAGTACCTTTTACTGGTACAGACCGTAGACAAAAAGGCGGACTGACGTGCATAAGTTTTTACGGCAAACCGAAATACTTTGCGGGGTCATAGACGAATATTTTTGGATATGCGTGAAGATAAATACGTATTTAACTAGCAACGAAGCAAACCACATTGGACCACCAAACTTCTGTTATCGAGATAACAGTGCCCGGTTAAAATGTTTAAGCGCTTTCAACCGATATATATTTGATCGGTGGAAAACGCTTCATTTGGCCACAGTGGAAGAAAATGTTGTTCTGGGATGTGGAATAGAAAATCTGAAATTGCTGATTTTTGAAAATCAGTTGAAACTTGTGGGCTACAAATTGTGAAAGCGCTTCCAGAAAGCTATTTCTGGGTATACGTTTCGTTGGCGGAAAATGCTCCACTTGGTGAAAACTCTATGGCAGCTTTGAGATCTGATATTCTTTGTAAATCACAGTCTATCGTTTATTTGTTTTCGGCATTAGGAGCTCCAAATGAATTCTCTATTGCATTTTTTCAAATATCACTGCAGTATACCTCGAAATGTAGAAGCGATATCTGTGCTTACAAGGAAAAATGAACTTTTATTGCGAATTTTTCGTTTTCAGACATTAAGCGTTTTTAAAAAAATCGCTTTTATGGAAATTTGTCATAACTTTTCAAATATACGGAAATTTGAACAACGACATGACTAAACAATAATAAAATATTTATAGTTAATAATAAATCTTTTCTTACTCATATCAATATTAAGATATATTACGTGGTTTGTAAAAAATCGCTGTTATATTCATATACCTCATGAACTATATAGAATTTTGGAATGCGGATTGGATGTAAATATACATCAAAATAAATGTATGAATAAGAACCAACAAACTCGTTTTTTCTTGTTACCATATATATAGTGAAGATTTTAACATTTGTAAAATTGACTTTTTGATTACACTCAAAATATTAGGTGCGCAACTAAGTTCCCGCTGTTTGCCAATAGATGGTGGCAGCTGTAAGTGCTAATCAAGTCTGACGTAAGATAAACGTCATGACCCAAGCTTAGGCATATGGTAAACATACTGCCTCGACACAATAGTGATTTTCTTTTGACGTCATATTTTTTTGGTTGTGTGAATAAGTATGATTTTGTGCCAAATAATCGTCATATGCGGGAAGTATTGATTTTCTTAAGGAGGTGCTGCTTTGTGTGAAACAACGTGTCGAGATTTAAAGACGGTAATTCTGATGTTGACGACCGTTGGCGTGAAGGAAGACGCAAAACCTTCGAAGACACTGAATTGATGGCATTGTTTAATGGGGATTCGTGTTAAATGCAGGTAGAGCTTGCTACAATATTAGGAGTTACCGCCAAGTAATTTTCAAGCGATTGCATGCGTTGGGAATGAGTCAAAAGCAAGGAACTTGATTTCCTTATGAGTTGAAGCCAAGGGGCTTTGAATGTCGTTTTTTCGCCTTTGAACAACTGCTTCAGTGACAAAAAAGGAAGGGGTTTCCTCATCGTATTGAAACGGGTGATGAAAAATGGATTCATTAAGCAATCCAAAGAAAAGAAAGTCATGGAGGCTGCCCGGTCTCGTTTCACGCTGCGACGGTTATGCTCTGTATTTAATGGGACCAGGTCGGTGTTATTCAATACGAGCTGTTACAACCAATCGGAACCATCACTGGGGATCGGTATCGGCTTTAATTGATGCGATTGAGCCAAGATCTTGGCGAGAAACGCTCATGATACGCGGAGAGGCACGAAAAAGTGATTCTTCATGTGGCCCAGCCGTTAAAACTTACCTGGAAATGCTGAAGTGGGGAGTCTTACCCCATTTGCCATATTCTCCAGATATTGCGTCGTCCAATTATCACTTGTTCCGTTCGATGGCACAGTGCCTGGATTACCAGTAATTCCATTCATATGATTGCTTAGATCGTGTATAGTTTCAAAAGATGAACAGTTTAACCGTGACGGAATTCGAGCTTTTGCAGAAAGATGGGGAAAGTAGTGGTTAGCGATGGGCAATACTTTCAATGAATTATTTGTAAACAAGTTTTCATCAGATTTTTTTTTTTATAAAAAAAAAAACAACGATAACTTAGTTGGGCACGTAATACATTTCTAAAAGATATGGACATCCGAAATGGCCAAAAAAAAAATTTTTTTTTGTCGAATGCTGCAACATGAAATCGCAAAAATAGGGTCAATTTGGAAAAGCCGTTTTCATTTTCAGAACCATCCTGATTAAGCTAATCAAATTCTAATCTCGTGGCGAGTAAATCAATGCACATTACAGTCGTGAATTAAAGAAAGAAATGCAACACTGCAATTTCATATTATGATACACCGAGGGTCCTAAATTTACAGATTTTTGTATGTGACACATTGTAAAGGAGTTGCCATCATTGTCTTATCGTAAATAATTTTTTTCCAAAAACAGAAATTAGATGAAAGAAATCTTATAGAAAGAAATATAGTTAAAAATTTATGTATAATACAGATGCAAAATAAAAATTTATCTCATAGAAGAAAATACGATACGAGCCAAGAAAACTAAGAGTTAACAATGCAAGTCCATAAAATTTAACACAATAAAAATGAACCGGATATAGAACGAGCGATGTAAATGAAATATAGATAGAGATAGAGATAGAGATAGTGGCAGCATAAATCTATGGTCATACTAATAAGAAGAGTATTTGAGGGTGGGTGTTGCTGATACCTTCTGATAAACAGAATATAATGATGGTAAGACGTGGTAGCTCCACGTCTGTTGTGCACCCTGAGTTTGAGAAGTGCTTTTGGTTGTTGTGCTCGCAGAGGTGATGGAAGAGGTGCCATGTAGTTGTTGCTGTTGTTGTTGTTGTAGTTGTTGTGAGTTGGGATTGGTATCGCCCACATATGATTTGAAATTATTATTATTTTGGTTATTCTTATGATTAGTAAAGGTATTATCGTAATATCTATTATTATTATTAATGTTATTATTGATGTTATTGTTGTAATGATTAATATTGTTGTTATTATTATTATTGTTTTTATTATTTTTGGATGATGTTAAAGCTGATTGCGGTGATAACTGAAGTGATTTTCTATTCCTATGATATCCTAATAGATTGTTAGTAGAGATCAGCGAAGAAGAAGAAGCATATTGATTGCTAAATGATTTCTGTTTTGACTGTGCGCCAATGAACGCACGCACGCACGCCACAATTTAAATCAATAACAATAACAAAAAAGTTAATGATTTTAGTAGAGTTTTTGTTCGTTTTGGTTTACAAAGAAAAAGAGACAAAAAACAAACACACATCATACATCACATGATTTATGTATATAATATATTCATATAATACGTATGTATATTTATATATGTATATATATACATATATATATATATATATATGTATATACATGTATATGGGAAGGGAAGAGAGATAGATACAAAGTATTTATAAATATAAACAGTTTTTTTTCTTATAGAAGGTTATTTCACTGTAATACACCTTCGATCGAAAAGTTTTGAATTAAGTTTTTGTTTTGATTATCTACAATTTTAACCAAACCATACCAGAGTTCCAAAACTACTACTGAAAGATCGTCGACTCGCCACCGGCGACCTATGTTGCGACCAGCTAAAGGCGTTGATTTTATTGGACGGTCGCCAAGTTTATCGGCTTGAAGTACCGCCGATCATGTGATTTTTACTTGCTTACGTTATAGAAAAGAGCCTTCTTCATCGGCATTTTTCGTGTAGAAAAGTGTCTTCACAGGAAGTTTTCATATTGAAAAGTGTTTTCATATGTATTTTTTCTTGGAGAAAATTGTTTTCGTAGTCATTTTTCATAAAGAAATGTATATTCATGATCACTTTTCACATAGAAAAGTGTCTTCATATAAACTTCTCATATAGGAATGCCATATTTTTCATATATAAATTTGTTTTTGAACTATTTCATAGAATGCAATTTTGAAATTACCAGCTCAACGGCGTCGATTTTATTGAACTGATCGGCTAGAAATAGTCGCCGAGTTTATAGGCTTGAAGTACCGCCGATTGTGTGATTTCTTACTTGCTTACGTTATAGATAAGAAACTTCTTCGTTGGTGTTTTTCATATATACTTAACAAAATGCGTCTTACTAGAGAAAAGTGTATTCATAGAAACACTTCATATAAAAAAGAGTTTCGAAAGAACCTTTTCATATTGAAAAGTGTTTTCATAGGAACTTTTCACATAGAAATGTATTTTTATGTGTGCTTTTCACATAGAAAAGTGTTTTTCATACAGACTTCTCATATAAGAACATTATATTTTTCATATACAAGTATGTTTTGGAACTGTTACAGAGAATGTAATTTTGAAATTACAATGCTATTTTCCAAATACAAAGGAAAATATTAGCAAGATACTGAAAAATGTAAGTAAACGCTTAGTTCAAGAGTTTCCGAAATATAAATTGAAGTAAATAAAGATTTCTGGCGTATAATTAGACTTTTTTAAAATATGATTTCCAAATATTTATATGTTGTAAAAATCATAAATTTAGTTCACTCAATATAATACTAAAATGTAATTATTGTTTGTTGAATGTTTTGTACTTTTTATTTAACATAATGCCTTGCTAAATGTTTAGACGCCCCTGAAGATGATTGACGAAGTCAATCGAAATATTCTGAAATGTTAAATAAAACAACAACATCCTTGTTTTTCAATTAAATTCAATTAAATTCCAAACAAAACTATACCGAACATAAATCAACAATCAGAAGTTGATTCTTTTATAAATTTGTTTAGTAATTTGTTGAGTTTAGGCTGCACTTCCAAATATTGTAAACTCGGAATTGCATGCGCAAAACAGCTAATAATAAGCAAATTTACTCAGTATTGCCACCCATTGTTTTTATTCTATCACCGCCGACCAGACATCGAAAATTGCCGACCGACTTAGAACCCTGAACGGTACTCGAGCCAATTGTCTTCAAACAAAAGCGTTGGCGTGGTCAAAATTCTAATGCTTTCATTTGTCGTACGTAAACTAATAGTATCTCCTCGTACGGCTGAAATAACCTTGAAAGAAGAGCTTTGCTTCGTTTACCATTCTGAACATCCAATGCTTCAAAATTAACTGATTAGTTGATTTCTTCAAAGATTTTTTTCTATTTGTTTTTACCAACTTCACACCGTTTTTTTTTAACCTTTTGCCTTTTTAATCACACCACATTAAAAGTAAATTTTTTACTTTCAACGGCGTACTGCAGGTCACGTTAGATTTAAATCATCAGGCATTCATTCGCTTTGCTCCTTCAATCACTCCACGTTAAAAGTAAATTTTTTACTTTCAACAGCGTATAGCAGTGCTCGTTCGCTTTGCTAGACTGTTTTTATGACAGAGTACGCATTTACCCAACCATGAGTAACACACATCGTGGTGGGAAATGAAAAATTATAGCCTACACAATGGCTAACCCATAAGTGGTGAATGGTGTTCGTGTGTTGCTTTTAAGCCATGGTATTGTTTTGGCGTCGTTGACCTTTTATTTAGTTTCCGGAACTAAAAAATTGTGAAAATTATTACCGATATTTTTACTTCACTTTGTGTGTATTATCCTTAGAGAATCGTAGTTACGGGCCTATTCGGTTTAATTTTCGGGCTAGAGGTTTTGGGTTGACGGAATTATCGAACAATAAGGGGGAGAATAGAAAGACAGACCATGTTTTAAATCGAAGAACTAATAGTGGAAATAACGAAATAACGAGCATATGCATGGGGATGCAATTGCACCTGTCTATACACTCTATCTAACATTTACTACCCCTGGACATAATTAGTATGCAGACTGTCGCAGCTACAGCAGGAGAGAGCAAGACTAAGAGAGCTGTTACAGTGATCGAACAGTGGTTATGGTCGCAGTGTGATCCTCAACATGGTGCCTGACATAACAGGCACTATTCACTACACTCTGGCTGAACCACTGTTCGGCAAGAAGTACCATATGCAAGATAGAGATACATGAAAATTTAGAACTCCTGGTATAAGGCTGTATGTTGACTTCTACGCTGACGGCTCAAAATTAAATGATCAGGTAGGTTTCAGGGTCTACTTCAAAGACCTATGGCTTAGTATAGCAAAAAGGCTGCCTGATCACTGTAGTGTTTATCAGGCTAAAATTTTGGCCATTGAGGAAGTGGCAGAATGGCTGAGATATAACGTCCTCACCACGGTGGGGATTAATATATTTTCTGACAGTCAAACTACCATTAAATCGCTGGATTCTGTATTCCTGAACTCAGCATCAGCCCTGAAATGCCGCAGATCTCTTAACGAGAAGGCTCAGCATTTCAACATTCACTGTATGTGGGTGCCGGGCCACAGGGACATATCAGGCGTTGATCAACACTGGACTCTTATTTCTTTACAGACCTAGAAGATCTGGGCGATATAGGTATTGTCCGACTTAAGAGTTTCTTGTGGCACTCAGGATGGTTCAACGGGGGAAACTAGGGACATCCATATCTCTAGTTTCCGTGGTATCACAATGGACTATACAGTCTAAGTGAGTCTGCCTATTAAGACTGCCACACCGACCTAACCTACCAACGGTTCCATTTGACATCATTTTTTTCAAAACGGTGAAATCATTCCTTAAATCGTTGATATCATTTTCTACAAACCGGTGAAACCATTCAGCCTGAATCCGTTGTCGAATGTGTCGTTATAGACCCGAAAGGTCAGCCTTTTCTATTTCTGCACCAAAATATTGCAGAACAATTGTTATGTCGCGGCTTGGGCAGTCTTCATGTGTTTTCTGCTCGGGCAATTATCGTTAACATCAAGGAGAGGGGCTTAAACTGCTAGACAAGTTGTCCAAGTCTCTTACTAACTAAAAATCCACACCCAAATTCATGTTTTTCTGCATGGCAACTGCAGTAGACATCACAGTTTTTACGTTGAGTGTATCTTTGCCCTTTTACACCAAACGAGGATTTAGGCAGGGCAACAGTCTAGAATACGACCTCTTCAATATGATTATGAGGAAAGCTGCAATTAACACGACTGGTACCATCTGTAATAAAAGCCATATGTTACTCGCATATGCAGATGACATAGACATTATTGACCGAAAACTGCGAGATGTCACTGCAGCCTTCTCAAGCATCGGGAAGGAAGCATCGAAAATGGCTCTGGTGGTAAACGAGGATAAAACAAAGTTATTGGTTTTAACGAACAAAGAGTCTACTCGTTTGGGACGCTGTGTGAACGTTGACAACTATAATTGTGAAGTGATGAAAGAATTCCTCTACCTCGGTTCCGCTGTAAACAAAACGAATGATGTCAGCATGGAGATAAAGAGGAGAGTATTTCTTGCTAACAGATGTTACTAAGGGCTAAGCAAGCGATTCAATGATAAAGCCCTCTCTCGACAAACAAAAATTCGACTGTACCAGACATTGGTTCTACCTATCTTGTCATATGGAGCAGAATCCTGGGTTATGACACAAGCAGATGAATCAATACTGACAGTTTTCGAGAGGAAAATACTCCAGAAAATATATGGACCCATCATCGTTAACGGAGAGTATCGGCGTCGCATGGACAATGAGCTGTATGAGCTATATACCGACATCGACGTGGTCAAACGCAATAACATCGTATACAGCGTTTGCGTTGGCTGGATCATGTTGTGCGAATGGACCCAAATGCTCCGGCATGGAAATATAATGAAAATTTGTTATAACTTTTGGAATTGTAATGAATTTTGAAATTGTGCTTAGACAACAACATCAATTTTAATGATGCAAACTATTATAATAAATAATATATTCTCGCTTTCATTGTAATAGTATTTAGAAATATTACATAATTTTGAAAAAATCGCTGTTTTGAAAAATCGTTATAACTTTTGAACTACACGAATTTTTGAAATTTGGATTGGATAACAATAACAATAAGAAACGAAGAACTCGAATTTTTTCTAACTCTTCTTAATTGGTTTTTGCTTGTAAGAACAGATAAAAAGTTTTGATTAATTTTCTAGTTTGGATCGATTGTTTTGTTATCGTTATTACTACAAAGAATTCGTAACCATTTTCGATCGTAAGTGAATTACAGAATAACCGCTATAATTATATAATATATAGGAGAAAATCTAGAAAAATTCACAATATGTATATTCATATACACAAAGAAAATTATAAATTTTGAGAAAATTATTAACAATTAAAACGAGAAATTAAAAAAACTGGACAAATTATGCAATTGAAAAGAACGATTTTAACACAAAACATTAGTGAAGGGAATGAAGGAGATAACCACTTGTTGTTTTCATAATGGATCAAAAATATTTTCAAAATATCTGATCTATTCCGCTTAATTCTTAATGCTCTCACAGTACTCACTCACCTTGCTATTATACGTGTAATAATTAAAGGTTTTCAAATATGTCCCCAGTGATAAGATATTGCATTGCGGACACAAATCCACGGTACGCATTTGCATCATTTCCAGCAAATAAAGAAAGTCTTCCGCCACATAGTGATCCTCTTCGAGAAAGAGTACTAGACCTGGAAGAGGGAAAATAAACAAACAAGAGAATAAAATATATTTTTTTGTTAGGGCTTAATAGTTTCAGAGTTCTGTGAAATTACTTAACTGAGCTGAATAAGTTGAAAAATATTTTCCATTAAATTTTGTAGAAAAATTAAAAGAAAATATTTTTCAATATTTCTTTTTTTTTCATAGAAATGGATTTTGTGAAACAGATTTCGTTATATTTCGTATCTTCCGTCATATATTATTATTATTATTTTTTTTTTTGGAAATAACCTTTAAAAAGTTTCCAGGCAAAGACTTTATTACACCAACGTTCTGTTAAAGGTTCACTTTTGAAGAAGTTAATTGGGGTCCACTTAAACAAAAGTTCCTCTAAAGCCATTTCCTTATTAGCAAAATTACTTTGAAACCCGTGTTTTTCATGTTCGTTCTAAAATACTATGATTTTTTTTAATTATCATGGTTTGGAGAGCCTTTCTTATAGAAAAATTCTGTGAAATGGTTTTTCTAATGAAAAGTCCTTTCCCTATATAAATGTTTTTTCGTAGAGATATTTCTTAAAAAAAGAGTTCTAAAAATAATAAAAATAAACTTTTTCCTTAGGAGCTCTTCATGTAGAAACATGTTTTCTTATGGCTTTTCATACTTTGATACTTCGTAAAGAAAAGTTTCTCAATAAGATCCATTCTTATAAAGGGTGTCCCAACAAGAACGCAAGATTTAAATTTGCCGCCATTCGAAGTGTCATTGTTTGACATTTGAACAATTGTTATTGTTTGCTAGTAGAAGGTACGAGGTTAATGAAAATGGAGCACTACACGAATGAACAACGCATTCTCATTGTGAAATTGTTTTACCAAAATGGGCTTTGCGGCTACAGTACGCAAATTGCGATCAATTTGGGATCACAATAATGCCCCAAAAGAGTCAACTGTAAAGAGATTAATGGGCAAATTTGCCAAAAATGGGTCTGTTAGTGATGTAAAAACTACAACGCGCCTTCGACCAGGTCAATCGACCGAAAATGTCGCAGCTGTACGTGATGATGTCGCTCAAACTCCATCCACCTCAATTCGACACCGAGCTCAGCAAATTGGTGTCTCCAAATCTACTATGCAGCGAATTTTGACGAAAGATTTTCATCTTCATGCATACAAAGTTCAATTAACTCAGGAACTGAGTTTTTTACACAAGAAATTTTCATATTGAAAAAATTTTCCATAGAAATTTTTCGTATAGGAATTTAGTCCACAGGACTTTTCGTACCTATTTAGAGGTATTTGCATATAAGAGTTTTTCCAGAGGCATTTCACACTGAAAAGATTTTTAATAGAAACTCCTTATAATCGTATAGAAAATTTATATTTTCATTTTATTTTCTTCTTGTAGGAAAGGTTATACATATGTAATATGTAGGAACTTTCCTTATAGAAACAATTCTTAGAGGAGCATTTCTAATGGAAAATTCGATTGATGGGAACTGTTGTTAGAGAATATTTCACCATCAAAATATGGAGATGATTTGCATTGCATCGAGTTATGGTTGATGCCAAAATCGCTGGTATAGACTTTGTGCTCGAATAAGGAGCTGCATTGCAACCGAGTGCTACAGACCCATAGAATAGCAGAGGTGGTAAAATAGGCCGCACCTCCGCAAATGGAAGAAAGGGCTGACAATTGCGGTAGTACCAAAATTGTCAGCTCCTAGTTTTATTTATTTTTTTTTTTTATTTATTTGTTTTCTTTTTTTTTCTAGATAGTCCAAGTTTTCCTAGACAGTCCAAGTTTTACTTGGCTATTGCAGGTGTAGGTATTGTAATATGCCTAGTGTGTCGCACACCGTGGATAAGGCCTTCACGGCCAGACTAACGTAATCTTAACGATTTTTTTTTACAAAAATGTGATTCCATAATAGGTTTTGAATGGAATAATAAATAACAGGTTTTGAGCTACACTCTGCTCAGGGCTCTCTAATAGAACAAAGAGAGTTAAAATAGTTTCTTACACATTTGTAAAACTAGTAAAAAAAATTACATCTCTCTGTTGTTTGTGTAAAGAGCCAAGGCACAGATATGGCTCTTGGCTCTTTCTGCGGCTTCCCACCTAACAGAACGTGCCGTGAGTTGGGCCCGCGATTCTTTTTATTGCTTTAAGATCTACGACATTGGTTCATGAGAGGCCTTTGCAAACATTAAGACTAAATTTTGTGGTTTGTGTCGGCCCTAAACTTCTTTGCATATTGGCAGACCATTAATGTTTCAGCACTTGCAGATGTACAGCCACGTTTAAACTAATTAATTCAATCACACGTAAATCACAAAAATTTAACTTAAAAAGGATTTAGTACAATCTAGCAGGGTAACAAAGTAACAATAGTAAATTGTTTTTTTTTCTTTTGTAAAATGTGAAACCATAAGAAAATTGCAGAAAGTATCCTAAATTAGAGTTGGAAAGTTCTACGGCTTTTGTGTCAGAAAAGCTCAGCATTTTGAATTATGAAATTGATTCAAATATATTTTTCTCAACCAGAAATTGATTTGAATACAAATTTCCTGTAAGTACCTGTATGATATCTAGTAACCTCCAACTGATCGAATACTCGATTCGCTTTCCACCACCAATGATGCTTGGTTTGAGTAAATTTAGCCTCTCGATAGTGACCATATAAATCTGGATGCAGTGCGTTATTGCACTTGCGTATGATTGCCCTGAAAAAGAGAACAACAACAATAAAAAAAATTGGAAAGAAATAAAACAAAATCTTAAAAGTTTCATAACCTTAACTATTCAATAAGATTTATTCAGATTTTTAAGATAGCAGCACAAAATGTACCGGTAACGAATATTAATTCTTTTCACTTACTGGTCTTTTTTAATATCTCTCGGACAATCGTCAGGATCTACACCGGGAAATTCATTTGGATGTGTTTGTATTGAATAAGGATAAAATATCTGTAATCATAGAAGGAAATCATCGATTATACATATCGCATATCAAAACTAAGATTAATTTATGATATTGTTATGTTATCATTTACCTGCATAACTTTACAAAAGTCTATACTCTGCACTAAATCATTAATATCTTCATCATAATAATCATGAGAAAATATTAAGAGAACTTTAGAAATATCGCGAGCCTGTGCCAGACTCACAATCAAATGGCGTAGGTATGTAATACGAGTATGTACCTGTAATAAGAAAAAATATTTATGAGAAATTTAGAAATATGTAAAATGCAATTGCAATGATTTCGATAGTTGCGAAGATCGAGTCTTAATATTATATCTATGCTTATAAGGAAAAACGACCTAGTTATCAATTTGTTTGTTTTTAGATTTGCAGTTTTTTTTTCTTCAAAAAATCGCTACTTTGTAAATACGTTATAACTTTCGAAATACACAGAGTTTTGAAACCAAGATTTGACGATAATATGCGCCTAAAGAATGTAAACGATAACAGCAAAAAATCATATCCATGCTTATATTAATCGTTATGGATATTACGTAATTTTGTCAAAATCGCCCCTTTTGAAAATGTATATAATTTGTGAAGTACAACGAATTTTAGGAGAGAATTTGGCATAGAGTTGGACGCGAATACATTTCTAAATAATTACAGCTATAATAAGAAACAAACTCGATTTTGTTCTAACTCCACTTAAGTCGTTTTTTTCTTGTAAGCACAGATATATTTTCTGTTATATTACTAGTAAATTAATAAAATGTTTGGTAAACAATTTCGAGTACACTATTTTAGGTATTACTACACATCGTGATCATCCATTTTCAATTTATAGATACTACAACAATTTATTGAAAATATTCGAGCGCCTCCTATGGCTCTTAAATTGTACTATTCTACAAACTACAAAGTCTTAAATGTGTACACAATATATACCAGTACATTCCATGTATACCACTAGGTGGGCTAAATCTGTTAAAAAATCATTCTCCAAATACTAGAGTTTATTTTACAAAAATCTATCAAATAATTTCCCAATAGATGACTTCAGTAATCTGTATCTCAAGTTGTATAAGTGTGATCGAGTTACGCTAGATGGCGTTGCAGAGATACGATTTTGTACTCCAAAGCGTAAAAAATTTACACAAAACAAAGAGAGAATACGCCACACCTTTTAATGCCTGAAAATGTGAATAGAGTTTATGGTCCTGAAACTGTAACAGCTAATTTTCAATGCGTCGATTCCTTTTCGATAATTCTGATGTTACAAATACATTACGCTTTCGAAGACCAGTAGCCGAAAATGTCGATAAAATACCGGAAATCGTCAAGTTGGCCCACCACGTAAACATAGTTTCTATTGTTCAGGAGCTAAACATTCCTCAAAAAATCGATTATAACCGCTTGAATAAGGCTGGATATAAAAAATTTCATGGACCGGATTTCCATCTGAGAATCGCTGCTAAATCGCAACAGAATCAAAGCGGAGTCACCATTCGATTATGAAAAGAAGGTAATTTACGATAACGTCAAGTAAAAACGGTCGTGGTCGAATCACGGTGAGCCGACCAAGCCAATATTGATGGTTGGAAAGGGTTTGTAGTGTGCTTAGTGAGATTAGCAGGGCTGCTATTGGGTGGTTTGGAAAATTCGTTCGGTTTTTAAAAGAAATTGATTTACAAATTTATATACGAAGAAGCAATTATTTTAATTTAATTTTTTAATAAATTTTTCCCACCTCTTCCCACCGCTTTTCTGAAAAAAGCGTTCAATTCGATTTTTCAATTCCTCGTCGTTATGGAAATTCAAATCCTTCAAGTGGTTGCTCAGACTGCAAAATAGATGATAGTTGGACGAGGCGAGGTTTGGGGAGTATGGTGGGTGAGGTAAAACTTCCCACCCAAGCTCTGACAGTTTCTGACGGGTCCGCAAGGCAGTGTGAGGCCTCGGTGAGAGAGTGAGGTACCAACACATCGAGGTTGCTCACAAATCCGAACTCTTTTATGACCCCGTGAACGGCTGGGACTGATTTTTTGATTATTTCAGATATTTTCCTAACCGTTGCATGGAGATTAACAATAATTAAAACTCTCACCTCGCCTGGAAACAATTTCTTTGGGTCATCCTGATTTGGAAGCGTCCGTTGGCGACTTCTCCCCATAGAAAACCTTTTAAACCATTTCTGGCAAGTTCTTTCATTTGGTCCCTTTTCTTCATAAACAGACTTTATTTTTCGGCTGGCTTTAGCAGCCGTTGTTCCTTTTCAAAAATAATATAGGACAATAGGCCTAAAATGCTCTTTTTCCTTTCGGGGTGGATGGAAGTTTTGATAGTGTTTGAAGGAACTCTACGTCATGAGAAATAACGTATGGTGAACTAACGAATTAATCGAACGAATTTTTCGAACAACATGCATTCATTTCCTTCATTCAAATGAACATGCTAGACTACTATTTAGTTGTAGTCAATAATTTAACAATTCATGATTACGGCGGTGTTTTATTTGCAATTAAGATACTATCATAAACAAAAAAAAAAACATCTATGTTTGACAGTTTCATTATTTGATTGCTTTTCGACTTAATGTTTCTACATCGAAAAGAAAAAAACAATTCAAACTATCTTCGCTCCAATCAAACAAAAAACAACTCTTGCTGGCACAAATTACAAAAAGCCGACACTGTTTATTGTCAAGAAATTAAATTCTGTTAAATGTTATTCTGCTAAACACAATCTAAACAACGGAATTGAAGTTATTAATGGGGAAAGTATTTAAACGGGCAGAGTTTTAATCGATTTATGTCTTTTGAAATTATTCTAAGCAGTAAAATGCCATAATTTCAGCCCAAATAGGTTGAATTCTGTAGAAAGCTTGTAGTGGAAAACCCCACAGACTCAAAAACAATTTTTATGTATACGTTTTTAGTCAGTTTATTTGATTTTAATTTCCATAGTTGCTGATGGAGGCGTAGCTCAGACGGGGTCTAATAATCCTACGCAATCTTCTAAAACTAAGAAATTACGGCCTGCATAATTTTTAGGTTTGTGACAGAAATTATACTTATATTCGTTACAAGCTCATATATGGGTCTCATATGAGCATATAAATACAAATAATAAAATACAACGAACACAATTGTTGATACATTTTCAATACTTACTTGTACTACAATTATCACAGAATCATTTTGTAACGGACCAAATGTGTATTCATTAATAACTAATTGCATATCATTATATTTGGCAATTTGTCGTTTAATTTCGCTTATATTTGGTGGATGATACAAATCGACAAAACTAACAGAACCACCATTTAACGTTGTACCATTATGTTGTACTGCGAAGAAAGACAGGATAAGAGAGATATAATCACAGTCCTGTATTTTCCATTAGGTCATCAATGACTTACAATTAGCTGCTAAGGTTTGATTACGTGTTTTGGGTGTTAAAAATTTATGCAAAACCGATGGCACCATTGATAATATGGCATCGACTGAATCATTTGTGGGCTCAGCTAGTAAAGGATCACGCGATTCAGCTGTTACAAGTTAAAGAGAAGATAGATGACGGGGAATAAATATACCTATGATAAAGCGGATGAAATGAAATATAGATAATAGAAAAGTATATAACAACCGACATGTAAATTGGACACAAAATATAATATTTACATCATTTACATCAGAGAAAAACACGTTTTGACGGTAAATTTCTTTGGAAAATTTCTGTCCAACTCTTTGACACTTTTACTACTAAAAAATGTTGCCTATCGACTTATTTCCTATATCTTCTATCTTCTTTCACGTTTTTTTGTATTGAAAAACTTCGTAATTATCATTGTTCTTAGGAAATATCAAAATTAAACCCTCAATATTTTCCATGGAAAACACCTTCTTCGACATATTTTCTTCTACTTTCTTTTCTATGTCTACGTTTTCTCCATGAAAGATACACTTGTCATATTGATGTATATTCGTGGACAATTTACCTGTTGAAAGCAAAATCACTGATAATTTTCTTGTGAAAATACTTCTTTGTTGACGTTTTCCTATACTTTGTTGATATTTTTTCCATGAAAAATTGTGTTCATTTTGTCTGCAGAAAACTAATTTTGCTGCATAAAAAAATGTCTCGTCTATCACTCAGTATTGAAATCTTATAAAACGTCTTTATAGAAAATGAAATTATAAAAAATAAGTATTTTCATTATTATTATTATTATTAGAAAGTGTTCCCTACAGAAAAGTGTTCCCATTGTCCCCTTGTTCATATCTCAGCGATAGATTTGCTCTCCCTATTTTCTATAAAAAATAATTTTCGCCACCCTCTTTACAGCGATGTTTCTTCTACAAAAAGTTTTTATTTTCACCCAATTCCATATAGACACCTATTATCATTGGTGCAGTTTCTACAAAAAAAAATTATGTTGCTGGAAGGGGAAGTGTCTATATTGACACCTTTTCTTTAGAAAATATTTTTTATTGACTCATTTGCTATAGGAAAAATTGTGATCATCATGTAAAAAATGTCTTCATTGTCGATTTTTTTTTTTATAAAAAAACATTTCATCACAAACAGTTTTTATAGGAGACCATACACCTCATTGACTTATACAAATGTCTCCGTCGGCAATTCATACAGATGTGTCTTTATCGACACTTTACGCCGAAGAGTTCCTTCATCAACACTTTTTATATAGGAAAGTGCTTAATCAACAAATTTCTTACAGAAAAACGTTTTCATCAACTCTTTTCATTCCGAAAATTGCCTTCACCAACACTTTTCATATAAAAAAGCATCTTCGTCAACACTTTTTATTCAGAAAAGTGTCTTCATCAACACTTTTTATATTTATAAAAGTGTCTTCAACAACACTTTTCACTTTGGAAAGTGTCTTCACCAATGATTTTCATACCAAAATGTGTCTTTATCTACATTTCCCATTCCTAAAAGTGTCTTCATCAATAGTTTTCATTCCGAAGTGTCTTGTTTAAAGAAAAGTATTTTCATCGATATTTTTCTTATAGAAAAGTGTCTTCATCGATATTTTTCTTATAGAAAAGTGTCTTCATCGATACTTTTCATATAGAAGTGTCTTCATCGGTACTTTTTATGCCGAAATTGTCTCCAATAACAGTTTTCATTCCGAAAGGTGTCTTCATCAAACACTTTTCATTCCGAAAATGGTCTTGTTTAAAACCTCTCATGTAGAAAAGTATTTTCATCGATATTTTTCTTATAGAAAAGTACCTTCATCGATATTTTTCTTATAGAAAAGTGTCTTCGTCGATACCTTTCATATAGAAAAGTATCTTCATCGATACTTTTCATATAGAAAAGTGTCTTCATCCGTAATTTTTATGCCGATATTGTCTTTAACAACATTTTTTATTGCGGAAGGTGTCTTTGTCAACACTTTTCATATAGAAAAGTGTCTTCATCAATACTATTCATATTTATAAAAGTTTCTTCAACAACACTTTTCACTTCGGAAAGCGTCATCAATGTTTTTCATTCCGAAAAGTGTCTTTATCAAACACTTTTCATTCCGAAAAGTGACTATCGACGTTTTTCATTCCGAAAAGTTACTTTATCAACATTTTTCATTCCGAATAGTGTCTTCATCAAACACTTTTCATTCCGAAAAATGTCTTGTTTAGCACCTCTCATATAGAAAAGTATTTTCATCGATATTTTTCTTATAGAAAAGTCTCTTTATCGATACTTTTCACAGAGAAAAGTGTCTTCATCGGTACTTATTATTCCGAAATTGCTTCAACAACATTTTTCATTCCGAAAGGTGTCTTCAACAAAATTTTTCATTCCGAAAGGTGTCTTCATCAATACTTTTCATATTTATAAAAGTTTCTTCAACAACACTTTTCAATCCGGAAAGTCTCTTTATCAACGTTTTTCATTCCGAAAAGTATCTTTATCAACACTTTTCATTCCGAAAAGTATCTTCTTTAACACCTCTCATATAAGAAGTATTTTCATCGATACTTTTTATATAGAAAAGTGTCTTCATGGGTATTTTTCATTCCAAAACTGTCTTGAACAACTTTTTTCATTCCGAAAGGTGTCTTCATCAACACTTTCAGTACAGAAAATTATAATTTTTGATATTTTTTATATAGAAAAATATTTTTTTCGGCACTTTTCATTTGGAAAAGCATTTTGTTCGACTCTTTTTCAACGACATTTTTCAAATAGAAAAGTCTGTTCATCGGCACTTTTCATATAAAAAAGCATTTTCACTTTTTGTATAAAAAAATATTTTCATTGAAATCTTTCGTGTGGGACATTGACAATCTTTTTGTGAAGTGGTTTCGTATTTGTCGACATTGTCCTCTTCGATTAGACTTTTTACATTTTTCATATGGAAAAACCATGCTTTAGAAATTTGTTCTTTCTTCCACATTTTGCACAAAGAAATGTATCCTTATCGATACTTGTGTTGCTGAAGCTATTGGCATTTTTACAGCACAGAACTCTTCAACGTTTTTCCCATTAAAGTTTCCTTCATTAACTCTTTTGAGATATTTGTAATTAAAGGATCATTGCTACCATTTCTTTATCAAAAATGTCTCTGACATCGAAATTTTTGCTTCAGCGAAAACTTTCATCAAATTAAAATATCCCTATCGACACCTACTCTATGGGATCATTTTTGTAGAAAAAAGTGTTATCACCAACGTTTTTTCTATAGAAAAGTGGCAGCATTGCATTTTTTGTATGGAAAGACGTCTCTATCAAATCCTTTTTTTGAGTCTTTCTATTTGGAAAATTGCGTTTATGCGCAATTTTTTGAGCGCATCGTGCTGATTTTTGTCTGTTATATTCGTTACGAAGTACTTTTTCACTGTACGGTAATTTTTTTTCTTTTTGATTATATTTTTTAAGAAGTTAGTTTTCAAAAGAAGACATTTTTAAAGAAACGTGTTTTGTTGAACAGCGTTCTCACACGAAGATGTTGTCTCTGTAAAGCCATCAATACCTTTTTTCTCTAGAAAAGTATCGTCAAAAATGTTCTATAACACAACCGCAAAAGGATTGCTTTTCCTGTATTAAAAGATGATTTTGAATTTTCATGAGCGTTTTCTCATTGAATTCATGTCGGTTATTATAGTAATCGATAATGACCGATCATATTTTGGGCTTATAATTTCCACTCAGGCAACACCACTTACGAAAATTAAAAGCATGCAGTTGCAGGAATAAGAATATTACAAGGGTTATCACAATTATGCCACGTATATAATATGTATTACGTTTACGATGCATTGTCCCCGTATTAGGCAATGGCAAAGGTATACGTCGACCTGCAACGAAATCGAACAGATCACCCCAACCAATATCAATGCATTTTTCTCTAACTGAGAAAAATATCAGTACTTACCCCTCATGTCTGTGATAGATTTGGGTTGTTACGACTTCGAGTTACTTCTGGTTCGTTTTGAAGATCTTTGAGGGGTTTTAAAGCTTCATTTTATCTAGAAATGAAAGAAATTGACGTGTTTGATAAATGTGGAATTTGACAAATATGGAATTTACAAAACAAAAAAAAAAAAAAAAATAATAATAATAATAATAATAATAAGACTGCAGCAGCTGTGGTAAAGACATTCCCTTAAAAGTAATCAATTGAGTTCAAATAATTTTTTTTTACAACCGAAAGCAAATGGAATGACAAATAAATCAAAAATTTATTACAGGGTTTTCAAACGATATTAAAGTAGGAAGACTGTGAATGTATCTCCTTTAAATGCAAAGTAGGTACTTTTCATGGGAAAACATCGACAGATATGCTTTTCTATAGTAAACAAATAGGAGAAACACTTTTTTACAGGTGGAAAAACAACTGGAGAAATTTCTATAAGTGCGGTGTGAATGAAGACATTGTCTGGATTTAGGAAAGAAGTCGATGAAGGCAGTTTTTTGCAAAAATTATTTAAAAGATTTTATTTAATATATGGTACGAGATGTGTTCAAAAAATAGGGCGAATTTGATCAAACTTGGCGTGCTTTTTTTGGTCTTGGCTCTCCTGGACTCTTCCATTAGGACTATTAGGTTTTGGTTTCGATGTCATAACCATATACCCATGATTCATCACCAGCTATGACCCTTTTAAGCAAATCTGGATCATCGTTGACTTCACTCAACAATTCCTGAGCGATGCTCATGCGACGTTGTTTTTGGTCAAAATTCAGCAATTTTGGAACGAACTTCGCTGCCACACGCTTCATGCCCAAAATTTCCGAAAAAATTGCATGGCATGAGCTAACCGATATGCCGACATCCTCAGCAGCTTCTCTAATTGGGATTCGACATAACAATTTTCTTCACTTTCTCAACATTTTCATCGGTTGTTGACGTGGTAGGGCGTCTAAAGCGAGCGTCGTCATTCACATCTTCTCGACCTTCTGTGAAAAGTTTGAACCACTTGTAAACACTTTTTTGACTCAGAGTACTCTCACCGTATGTCACTGTCAACATTTCAAATGTTTTTGAGCACTTAATTCGATTTTTTACACAAAATTTAATGCAACTTCGTTGAGCCATTTTTTTCGATAGCAGAAAATCGCCGAACACGCAAAACACTTGTCTTATTTATGCTCCTCACAAACAAACTAAACATGCTATATGGATAAAAACCGTAAACATATCTTCGAGACGACTATGCCAATATAAAAAAATAATAATTGAAAGTCGAATGTACGTAGCCCGTGAAATTTGAAAATTCGCCTTATTTTTTTGAACACACCTCGTAGGTATTAATCACTTGATTTCAGGTCTGTACTATAAAATGGACGAATAAGAACTTCTCAACCAATCCTCTCGCCTTAGAAAGGAACAGGGGGTAATCGCTTGATTCCAGGTCCGTGCTATAAGGTGGCTATCGGTGCATGTGGCCTGGCGTTGTTCTGATGGAAAACAATTATTTCCTGTCAGACTATTCGATTGTTGGCAGCCCAGGCAGTCTTAATTAAGGGTTTAGCTATAGGGGTGCGCCTCATAATAGATAATTCACAATGCCAATTCTACGAAACACAAGCAAAATCTGAGCTTCGCCACCGTTTGCGCCGGCTCGTCGCTGTACGACCACTACTGTTTTCATTTAACGTTGTCGTAGGTGACCCACTTTTCAACACGAAAAGTGTTGCAATTCAGCAGCGATTCTCAGATGGAAATTGGTTCCATGAGAATTTTTTGAGTGAACTCGTTTGCCACTCACTACATATCGAGTTTCCTTTTTTATCCAGTCTTACAAAACCAGCGCAATCGCTACTATATTTACATGTTGGTTGGTCTCGACGATTCTCATTATTCTATTGACATTTTCGATAATAGGCCTGCCAGGTTGTGGTGCATCTATGACATCAAAGTTATCAGACCAATCGACCAAGCGTGATTGACTGTTATGGTATCAAAAACATTGTTCACGTTTTCAGTTGCCGTATTCGCCTTTATCGAAGAAATACTGTAAAGTATGGCGTATTTTTTTTTCTGGTGTCCACCTTAGTTGCGCACTCAAACAATATTGAGTCAAGCAATCACAAAACAAGTGGAGTAGTTTTTTTTGCACGAAATTCTATCTTCCTAGCGCCATCTAGAGTAATCCGTCAACAATCTATAACGCCATATACAAATTACTAAAGCCACCTACTGGAAAAATAATGAATTGTTTACTATACTTGTCAATAAAGCAATGTGAAGGGGAATCACCACGATATTTTTTAGTTGGCCAAAATTGGTTCACGAAATTCCATTTTGCAAAATTCAGCCTCAAAGGTGATTACAAATAAGTACAAAATCAAAGCCATCATTGAGTTGAATCAAAGGTTTGAGAATTTACAGAGAAGTTGAACGTGTCGCACATGGTCATTGAAAACCATTTGAAAGAGTTTGGCCTCGTCAAAAAAGTCTATGCTTGAGCTTGACCAAGCCAAAGAAAATTCACTTAACTTAATGGGAAAGCACTGCAATTTATTGCTTTAACGTTAAAAATGGTTTAAGATTGTCACGGTAGATAAAAAATAGATTCTTTACAACAAAGTGAACCAAAAAAAATTTTAGTCAAAGTAAGACTAACGCGCTCAAACTGCATGCAAGTCTGAATGGTATCAAAAATATATTTTGTCAATTTGGTGGGATTTTAAGAAATTGATATATTTTGACCCACTTCCAAGGATCCAAGCCATAAATTCTGAGGAATATTGTCAACAACTGAACAAATTCTCCAACATTTCATGAATGGGACAAGGTTGAACTTTTCACATTCAGTGAGAAAACGTGTAGTTCTAGTTTCAGACTCACTCAACAGGTCCTACAGTTTTACGACGATTCCGAACGTGATAGTTTGAGAAACATTTACTAGACTTGTCGATAACTCGACTTCTCGAAGCGGTCGTCAAACATGTCGAGTTGACCACCGCTCAAATAATGATAGGTGACTATATGCGGGGTTGAACCTGCACTCATGCGAACGATAGTTGCGTGTACTATCAATCGCAATACGGTTGGTCAACTTAATGGAGTACTGAAGGAAAAAGTCCTGAATTGGTTAATAGCAATCGTGTGATATTCCTCCACGACATATCACATATCTTTGGGGAGACACGACAAAAACTGTTGGAACTTGGATTTATCTTATAGGGCTGAATTTGCACTTTCGAATAGTTATTTATTCTGGAAATTGCGAAATTTTTGGAATGAAAAATTCTTCATATGAATGAAGATATAAAAATCGAGTTTTTCCAGTATTTTGCTGGGAAGAATCAGTCATTCTTCTTATATGGAACTAAAAAGTTGCCTAGGATGTCATTGAACAAAGTGGCTTTATAGATTAAATAAATTTTAATGAATTGATTTAACGTGAATAACAATTTTAAAGTAAATTTTATTAAAAAATATTAAACGACTTTCTAGCCAATCAAACTATTCCTCTTATTGAAATATCTTTATGGAAATTTTAAATAGAAAAATGGCTTCAATAAATTTTCATATACAGGGTGTCCATCGGGAAGGTATACTACTTTGTTTTGCATTAGTCTTGACAGTTCATATTTGACAGTCGTGAAGTAGAGACGTGGCAAATTTATTATGGAAAAATATTTGATAAATCAACGTGTTTTAATCGTTAAAATATTTTATCAAAATCAATCATCGATTACTGTGACGATGAGAAAGTTACGTGAAATTTTTGCAAGAAACAACGCGTCAACAAGACGCTCTATTTATCGTGTAGTGAATGATTTCGAAGAAAGAGGGTCTGTAGCTGATAGGACCAAGCATGGACTACAACCTACTGTAAGATCGGCTGGAAACGTTACTGCTGCTCAAGAAAGTGTTCGAAACAATCTATCAATCTCAATTCGATGCCGTGCTCATTAGCTTGGTCTTCAAAGAACAACTTTGGCCACAATTTTGCACAAGAAATTGCTTCCATTTAAGATTCAGTTGACACAAGAGCTTCTTCCACAAGACCATTTACGCCGCCGTACATGTGCCAATAGGATCTTACATCTCGTCCATGACAACCCCGATTTTCATGAAAAAATCACAATGAGTGCCGAGGCATATTTTCATTTGAATGGATATGTGAATAAAAAGAATAGTTGGTCCTGGGCAATGGGAACCCCTCAAATTATTCATCAGTAATTTTTGCATCCATTAAAAGTGACAGTCTGGTGTGCAATTTGGTCAAGAGGAATCATTGGACCTTACTTCTTTGAAACTGAAAACGGCATAACGGTAACTATCAATGGAGAGCGATATCGTTATATGATTGAAAATTTTTTAACGCCACAACTGCATGCTTTGGGCTTGATTAACATGTGGTATCAACAAGACGGTGCCACATCGCATACAGCCAGGATTACAATAGAATTACTGCGAGACCCCTTTCCACACAAGTTATTTCAAGAAATGGTAATGTTGATTGGCCTCCACGATCGCCTAATTTGACTACTCCGAACTTCTTTTTGTGGGGATATCTGAAAAGCAAGGTTTATGCAAACAAACCAGAAACGCTTGAGCAACTCAAACGAAATATTCGTGATGAAATTAATGAAATACCGTATGAAATGTGTGAGAATGTAATGAAAAATGTGCTCAAAAGGGCTCGCATTTGTGAGGCTAACAGAGGCGGACATTTATCTGATATTGTATTCTCTGTCAGTTAATCACAAATTATAAACAAAGTAGTATGCCTTCCCGACGGACACCCTGTGGAAATATGTATTCATTCACAATTTTCCTTAATTTCATACGAAATGGAAGACTCCTTTCATATTCGAATTTTCTTTGAATATCATTTTCTGTGAGAAATATGCCTATGGAGACGTTATTAAGGCGTTTTTCTGAAAAGTCTTTATTCCATATGAAGACTTTTTTGTACCGAAGATGTTTATAAAGGCTTTTCCCTGCAGAGGAATTGTTTTTTGTATTTTCTGTATAAAAATTGTGTCTGAAGATTTTTTCTTTTTTTTTTCTATATAAAAATAAGTATTTACAAAGATATTTTGTCTGGGTTGTGTTATCAGGTTTTTTTTTTACAAAAAAATCAAAATCCAATCCAGCCGGCACCCTAATGTAGGCATTTTCTGATTGTGTACAATTGTACAATTCATTTGTTTAGAGCAAGGCCAGTGAAATATTACAAATCTTCGTTATTTTGTATGTTACGTAAAGAAGACCACGTTAAAAAGTTAATAATTTGTAGCAAATATAACGTTTTTTTTTGCGCCTTTGTTTGTTGAAATTTCAAATATCCTATTAATACTAAACAACTAAACAACATGTTAACAAACACTCAAGGAATAATGGCTGCAGGGATGGAGGACTATTCCTAAATGTTTGGTGAATGTTTGCTTAGTGTTACGATATTGTTCAATGACGCAAATAGTGCTAAACTTCCCTCACGCATTTTTGTAATTATGGGTCATCGAATAAATCAACCGCTCCTTAGCCAAAAGTAAACAAACACAAATGCTTAATATAATAAAGTCCTTCGGGAGTTGTGACCTCAGTTCTATTTAAGGCAATGTAATAATATTAATTGTACAGTCAGTAATAGTAGGTCGTCCCTCCACCGAAATTTCAAAATGTCTTTGTGTATTACTAAATAGTTTGTGTTGCGTTTATTCCTGTGTGTAGTAACTATCGAATAACCACAGGCTCAAATGTCTATA
>JAHXMU010000129.1:4971473-4983374 GCA_019455685.1 Philornis downsi | reverse complement strand
AAATGCTTCTTACGGTTTTATCCAAAATCTTCTGTAAGGGTACCTCTGCAGAAGATTCTGTTAATTGAATGTCATCAGGCAAAATCTTTTTTTTAGCATCTGCAATCATATAGTATGATGGAAAGCTATCTTTGTGAATAGAATTTACTACTTTCCTCATCATATTGTACTGCCTCATAGATAAATCCATATCAATGTATAATGCTAGAGCACTTTCAACAGAAATTTTTTCATTAGTATTTGAACCTGTTAACCTTTCTGCGGCTTTTTTAAGAGCTTCAGATGAAGTAGAAGTGACAAGATCCTCCACTCGCCTCCTTTTTGTTCGCATTGAACCCTCCTCATAAGAAACATTCGGTCGACCTTTACGACTTGTACTTGCTTTCTAATATAGTATAAAATAATTAAGTTTTCTTGCAATACCAAAACTTTACACGGATACTTACATTACAAATGATTTCACAAAATAGTTATCTATCTAGCCAGTCACTCAACTCAGTTTCAAATCTGTCTCTAATGCGATGATATTTAGACCAATTGTTAGAGAATTTTGATAGAGTAAGCTTTATTTTCTGTTGTTCACTTTCTAATAATACTCGTTTAAAATGTTTTTCGACAAAATCTTTAACATGATGCATAGCATCGCATGGTCTGTTTTGCTTTATCTCTAGCCACAATTGAAAAATAGTGCGAATCCGCAATGAGGTTGACACTGAAAAACAATCATAAAAGAAATTCGTGCAAAATCGAACAGCGGAATTTTAAATATATTAAAATACATACTTGTAGCTACAAAATACCAAAAAATTGGAAAAGTGTTATCTCTACTTTCTTTTAAATTCTCTACAAAAGTTCGCTGTTGCTGAAAAATCTTGACAATGTCTCACTACTATCTTTTTCTAACGGGATCCGACATATGATCAATATTTGTACACAAAAACAGTGTTGTAATTATAACTAAAGGCACCACTTACACCCTGTTATACATTTTGGTGCCGTTACATTCAAATAATAAAATTTTTAGTATTATAAATGAACCTTAAATTTGGGGCTTTTCCATAAATTTCGTATGCTGTACACAAACCTTAATTTTGAACCACTGTAACTTTAAAATTTAGAAAAAGTTTTAAAAGATATTTTAGGTATGACCTAACCAGAGTGTTACAAAAAAAACTAAAGAAAAAACGTTCGAATTCTAACATTGACGTTAACCATTTTTGGCCACCCTCGCGACACAGTGCACCGTATGGTGAAATATTACCGATTTTGTGGCAACATCACATAATTTTTTTTTTTTGCAAAAATATCAATTTTTAAGGCGAACAAGCAGTATATGCGGGAATTTTAAATGTACTTCTTTCATTTGAAGAAATCTACAGCTGACGTACATCGAATGCTTGTAGAAAAATGTAACTTGATTGCTTCAATTTGGGGGAAGTTGCCACGAGTGGTTCAAAGACTCATAGTTGGAATGCAATTATATTAGAAGTAACTTAACGAATAATTTCAGATCATTTAAAATCGCTGTAAATAGAAATGATTAAAAGTGAAGGAAAGTTGATTCCACACGAAGCGAATGTCGGTTTTGCACATTTCAGATGCTGTTTAAAGAAACAGTTTTTTGCATGATATAGCCGCTGACGTTGAAGAATGGATCCAATACGATAAACCATCGAAGAGGAAATTATGGAGACTACGTGTTAATGGTTCAACGTCGAGAGCCATTTCGAACATTTCACTAAAAAAACTGATGTTGTTTAATTGGCGGTATTAACATGGTGTCATGTATTGCAAGTTACTCAAATCAAACGAAACCATTAGGAAATTTAGGAAAATTATTTTGATGTATGGAACGTTCGTCGACATGTTGCAGTCAAATTTTAATTAGGAACCCTCGATTGGAAAGCCCTACCCACCCGCTATAATCACCAGACATTGCCCCTACGATTATCGAATGTTCCGATCGATGACACGCGGTGCTTCGCATTATATGGAGAAATCAAAAATTGAGTCGATTTCAGAATAGCCTCAAAAGATAAAGCTTTCTACCACACGTTATTCGTCTGTTTCCAAAGAATTCGAAAAAAAGTAGTGGTTGTAGATGGACAATATTTCGGATAAAACATCCTGTATCGGTTTTCACAAGAAATGGCCCATTTTTGGAAAAAAAGTTGCAAGTAGATAGATGTGAGCAACAATCACTCCAATATATTAGTTCTAAACGTTTTTAGCTTTATTTACTCGTATATATTTGTATTAAAATTAACAAAGTTAGGATTATTCTTTTTAGATCAAATATGTAGCACTAACTTTGATCATTTTTGTCCATTTTGAAAGCAATTTAAGAAGTTCTTCTTCCTATTGCTAAATAAAACTTGACCATTTAAGTTTCCGCCTGATCTTTTGGTGTGGGACCCCCAGTGGGGAGCATCATGCGGGTTATGATTTTAACTAAAATCGCTGGTAGAGACTTTGTGCTTGAATGTGGAGTTGCATTGCAACCAGAAGAAGTGGTAAGATAGGTCTCGCCTCCGCCAATGGGGATTGTTCCATACTAGCATAATTGATTTGGTATCTCCTGGCTGCGAAGAAAGGGATTACAATTGCAGTAGTACCAAAATTGTCAGCCCTTTTTCCTAGATAGTCCAAGTTTTACTTGGCTATCCCAGGGGGGCGTTGGCAATCGCATTGTAATATGCCCAGTGTGTCGCATACCATGGGTAGGGTGCTCACGGCGAGACTCACGTAAAGCCATCATGGACTTCTGGTCAAAGTCGAGTGTTTGATGTAACAGAAGCAGTACATAGTAGGTAATTCTCTTCGGTATTCTGCAGTTTTTCTCCAATTCATCCGATCAAGTTTTGTCAATATTTTAAAAACTTGGTTCTTTCAAGGGAGTTGTAGTGGGCCTCCTCTAAGCCAGCCATCGAGCATTTATGGTTGGGTGCTGGAACTTTTGTTGTTGTGGTCTAAGTACTATTTTAAAATTCTGTGTATTTATAAAATTATAACAAATTCCTAAAAAACGATTTATTGAAAAACTCTTAGTCTGAAAATGATCAAGTCCAAGTTAAGTGTTTTTGTCTTGTAAGCACAAGTAAACACGCTACTAATGAAACCAAAGTGTTGTTTTCTGTGTTGTTATCTTACCTCCACTTAAGTCTTCTTTTCCTTGTTAACACATGATATTAGTTCCATACGTTATTCTTCACTCCGTTCTATAGACAACTGCTTATGCTTCAAGTAGGATTTATTAAACATTCATAAAGATTTTATTAGACTACAACTTTACAAATTAATTAAAGTTGAGCAAATAATGAAATATCGGGAAACTTTAGCCGATAATTGAAATGGTGGTTTGCAATGTTAAGCACTTGCAAAATTGTGGTCATCACTTTCATTACCATATTTCAAAATTCATATTCAAACTACTTTTATAGGATATTGCGTTTCATTTGTAATTCACAAAGTGAAAAGCATATTCTCAAGATTTACAGGAAGGAGGGCAGAGAAGGTAAGTTTTTAAAAGTCAATAGGAACTTTGAAATGAAAATTTGCTACATGTCTTTATTATCAAACACCCTTGCCACTCTGTGTCAGGATACCTCGTGACGTCCACTCATGTTTCCAAACTTTTCTTGAGAATATTTGGAAATGAAAGTTATTCTGTCTCCTGCGATTACTAATTCAGCAAACATATCTTGGTACATATTTATGACAGCAAACATATTTGAGATATTTTCATCTTAAACTTTTCCAAGAAAATGAAAATGAAATGAAAAGAAAAGAAAAAATAACAACTCAACGACCAATTATAATTCACAAGGAATTATTATTCATTGCTCCTTGCTGGCGTCTTAATTTAAACATGAAATCATCCTTGAGAGGCGAATCAAATGGAAAGACAGATTAAATTATCTTTTGAACGGAACTAGTTTTTTGCCTAGAAAATATTCTCATTTTTCCTTTCATTATTGAATTGGATTTCCATAATTAGTAGCAGTTCAAAGCAATTTTCTTGTTTTCTATTAAATGCCAAAATGTTACAGAGCATAAACGAAATTAAAAGTCGTTTAATCAGAACACTTGGATGATACACAATTGGCTGGAAATATATGAGTAATGCGGGGGTTTATCCTTGGAGCAAATTCCCCATGGAAATATGATGAAGACAAAACGGAATCCATTTCGGTGGATAACTATATTATATTAGGTTTAAATTTTACAATAGCGATAGGTATTTACAAATGTAGCTGCAGGGTTCGAAATATGTCTATCTACTCCAAACTAGACATATTTGCTACTGGAAGAAATTCATACCAATCACAACTGGTTGGACCATATCTGTAACGCTTCCAGTCTTTTTAAATTTCTTTATAATCTTGCCAACTTCTTGCACAATAGGACGACCTTAATCAATCCGTAATGCACGAAAAGTGACCACATAGGAATCACCACTTTTGTTTTAAGTTTTAACTATTTGTACACGTTCTTCGGTTGTTAAACGATCCATATTCGTAAATGGCAAACTTTTCACTAAATAAATATAACTTCAGATGATAGGTAATTTAACAGCTGACAGCCTTGCCAGACCGGCGTGTTTCAAAAGCAAAAACACAACACTGAAAGAAGTATCACCGGAGACAAAAAAAAAAATACTTCCTAGACTAAAATATCGTATCCGAATTTTCAACTATTACAAGTTTCATATCATATGTGTAAAACGCTAATAAACTGCAAATTTACGCAGCATTTCCATCCCCATTATTCATATCTTTTCGTTACTTACTATCTTCTAATAGTTCCGATAGTTCAAATTTACATATGTTTTTTTTAATTTATTTATTTAGTAATAATATCAATTGTATTTCTTCTTGAATATATAGGTAGTTGGATGTATTTTTGCCGAAATTCAACCGGAGTCGAAGACTACCGAGCTTACGCCGCCGAAAAATTTCGATCGTCTTAAATCGTTGCACTTAAATTAAAGAATATCATTATTTAATAAGAGAGATCAGTGTGAATTCACAATAGGTAGTTTTTGAACTTGCGTTGTTAGGCTACGTTCGCAATGATATCGACTATTCCGTTTTTTGTCCATCTATATCCCATTCGAGGCATTTCATATATAGGTAAAGACCTTTTATGCTTTGCACAATAGTGTATCTTAACTTCTGCGTCAAAATAGGACATACTTCCATTTCAGTTATAATTTTGTACGAAATTACAAATCAGAACTTGTGGAAAAAGCAGGAGAGCGAAAGATAATATTACATCTGTGGTCACAAGGAAAAACGACTTAAATAGGGCTAGGATAAAGTCGAGTTTATTCACTATTATTATTGTACTTTTTTATGCATTGGATATAAACAATTCCCATTCCAAAATTCGTTGTAGTTCACAAAGTTGTAAGTTCTCTAGTTATTGATATTAGTAAGAACAAATTTTTTTTGTTATTATGTTATCCAGGCACGGTTTCAAAATTCCATATATTTCAAAACCTGTAATATAACCGATTTCCATAATAGCGATTTTTTGAATAACGCTTAATTTCTCAAAATGGAAAATTTGTTGTTTGGCAGACAGATATACTGCTATTATGGGAACAAGATTTCTATAAGTCACGTCAATTATCGACAATCGTATAGAGTGTCCATCACCGAGCTAAAACGAGATCAGAATAGCATGAACATGAGTTCAAAGGGGAAAAAGCTTAGTGTGTTGACGGGTTATTTATTGGCAGAGCTGTCTAAGAGCGATTACTGGTAATCATCAAACACTAGCTTTTAAGCTCGAATTACCCCAAAGACTGCACACCCGATGATTGGGATCTAAGCGTATTGTTCTGTGTTCAAAAAAGGCAATCCGAATGAATGCACCAACTATCGAGGCATCACTCTTTTGCCCATAGCTTGAAATGTTCTATCGAGTGTAATATCTGGAATACTAAAGACTAAGCCATCCAATTTGGTTGAATTTTATCAATGCTGTTTTAGACCTGGCAAATACATAATTTACTAGATAATAAATCATAAATCCTGGAGAATACGTGTAAATAAGAAAAACAAACCGAAGTACCGTTGGAGATGATTATGAATAAATCTTCTGTCAACACGACTACTATCATCTTTATCCAGGGTCCACACGTGCAGGCAACTAGTTGCTAGTTTAATTCTCGAACATTTGAAAAAAAAAAAAAAATTCGAAACTGTTAGTACTCGTAAGTAGCTTTATTGGCCACACGAGCTGTTATAATTGAGAACATATGAGATAGTATTCAGCTTATTGAACCTACGCTTACACGTGGAATCCGTGGATTAACAAAAGCCAAGTGCCAGTTGTGTTTGTTGATCGTATAACCGTCTTTGACCAAAAACTGCAAGATGTTACTACAACCTCCTCAGGCATTGGGAAGGAGTCAGATGAAGTATTTCTGGCTAATTATGAGGGCAAAATTATATTATTTATTTCAATGCATAATGGGAGAGTAAGGGATGATGGACGATTTTCGTAATCAACAAAATTAAATAAAATTAGCTCGTTTCTGAATTTATTGCCGATATTTAATGTAATGTAATTTTGGTTCTTTATTTTGTTCAAGATCGTTTTTCTATTAGCTATTATTTATTACTGCGATAATTAAGTTACATTAGGCTTGTGCTCTTCATTGATAACATTATTGTAGAACTTCTCAATTGTTCTGTAAAGTTATAGACCCTTAAGACAGTGATGATGTTCGAGCAAGCACAAGGAGCTAAAGGCGCTGAAGATGGTTTTTTTTTTGGCAAATACTGAAAAAGCTATCTGTCCAGACAACTGTCAATATAATCAATTTCGCACATTTTTGAACAATTAAGTCTATTAGCAATAATAAAGCAATTATTTGTTATAGAAAAATGATCTCTAACCAAACGTAGAATCAATTGGAGAATTACTTGAAACATATTACTATGGGAACAGTAATACATTTAATTGCAAAGCCCTCCTAAGACTGATAAAATGTCTGTATCAGAGATCAGATGCCAGATCAGACATCAGATTAGTTTGATGTCTGCTGTTGGCCGCAGAATCTGGTACATTCATCCGGAAACAATTGGATGAATGCCATTAACGGATAGCATTGCCATCGTATAAACCATAAGCTGTATGCCGACATCAGCATGGTTAGGAGCATCAACGATTACATTGCATTGTCTGGATCATGTCGTGAAGAAAGAGGTCTTCGGCAACAAACTAAGTTGTCAACACAGAAGTGGTCGAACATATGCTGCTGAACACTATCAAAACATGGTGAGTGGGACCAGAAATCACAAATGCTTGCAATTAATTTTTTTATGTGCGTCGCATAAGAAATAAAACAGATAAAGAGCTTAATACGGTAAGTCAACTCACCTAACGCACTGTTTAAAATAAACTTGGATGGCCCAAGTTTTGGTTTAGTTCCTTACATAAGAACTTACAAGCTCAGTTCTCATGCTATAGTTTAAATCGGCAATTCGCCATATTTTGCATAAATATCGCTAATTATAAGTTAACTCTAGCTTATAAAAAATTTGTATGCCCTGATCAGGTTTGCATAAACATTTCATACAATAGGCTCAAAGTTTGATATGTGTACAAATATAAAGGCGCTGTAGTTTAGTCCGTTTAGGGACGAATCTTTTAAAAAATGTGGCATATCAGTCGATGTATTGTATAATATGATATAATACAACTATTTTACCACAATTTCAATATACATTCCGCCAAGAAGTCATCGAAATTTATCAAAACTTTCATTTATTTATCAAAGTTTATTTGTCTGCCTCCAAAGTGGCAACGCACATGCGAAAACAGTTTTTTCTAATCTTCACAACATTTATTATATGAGATGGCCTTCAGTTCTAACATCAATTTTTGCTCCACAGTATTAATCAACTCAAAATGGAGATAACTTTAGTTTTGACAACAGGCAGAAGCCACATGATGCCATCATCATCAACTATGACGCACTTCATGAAATTGGGATCGGAATTTCAGCGACCCGGCATGTCCACGCAGACCTCTAACCGGCTGCGTTTTTAAAGAAATTGTAATCAAATTAATTTTTTTTATTACAAAAACTACTATAAGCCCAAATATCTTTAAAACTAAACGCTAAAAAACTTAGATCTATTGCCACAACGAATACCATACCCAAATTATCAACCAAAGTTGAATGAACGTAATAATGGTTTTCAAGTACAATTTCTTACTTTTTTGATGTTATCCTTGATCAAACTTGTCGATGAGCGTCGTGAATGGTTTAAGTTTTTGAAGATTCCTTGATCCTCTTTGACATCTTCGTACCACTCATATGGGCTTACAGCTGAATCGCCATAAGCATTCTGCATCATTTTCAATGCATCAGCAACAGAAACTTTGTTCGGGACATAAAATGCGAAACGAATTTATTATTTATTGATTCCAAAAATCTATACTCTCTACCGACATCGATCGGCCTCATTAGCTGTTGCAAACACACTAGTTGAGAAATTCCATACGAATTTCGCATCATAATTAAGAACGGCTATACCAATCTGAGAAAAACCTTTCGCAGAAAATAATGCCAAGAGCTTCGCTTTTCTGCGCTTCTTCTCTAATCCGTCTGATAGTCCTTTTAAGATCCAGGTTCTTTCAACGGAGTTCTGGTTGCTCCATTCAGTGCGACTTATCGCGTTCTTCGTCGGAGCCCTCTCACGCGGAAGCATTTGGACCGAATAACATGACTCAGCCAATGTTATCGCTGTATCTTGATGCGTTTGACCACGTCGATGTCGGTATATAGCTCATACAGCTCGTAGTTCATACGATGCCGATGATGGTTCAATATGTTTTCCGGAGCATTTTTCTGCCGAAAACTCCCAGAACTGATTCTGACTCTGCTCTGGTAAAACCAATATCTGGTACAGTTGGATTTTTGTCAGTAGAGAGAAGGATTTGTCATTAAATCGGCCATAGTAAGATTTGTTGGGAAGCAACAATTTTCTTAACCTCCAGGCTGATATCATTCATTTTATTTACAGTGAGCCAAAGTTATAGTCGTGAAATGCCCATACAGAGTCCCAAATGAGTAGACTCATTGTTTGTTGACACAAATTTCTCGGTTGTTTCTTTGTTTACTACCAGATCCGTATTTACTGATTCTTTCTAAAGCTTGAGGAACCAGCAGTAACATTTCACAGTTCTCTGCTAATAATGTCTATATCATAGGCATGTGGTTTTTGTTAAATGTGGTATCAGTATGCAGCTTTCTTTATAATCCTTCACAACGGTATGTAGCAAAGGTCGCACGATAGGCTGACGCCCTGTCTAAATTCCCGTTTGGTACAAATAGTCCACTAAGAGTTTCGTAAATCTTTACTGCATACTAGCCATTAGTCAGTGTTATCGATTGAAATACCAAACGTGGTCAAGGTTTCATATGGTTATAGCAGTATCGGACTATCGAAGACAGATTTATAATCGAAGAAAAGGCTTTTAAATTTTACCAGCTTTTGCGAACGAACAGTAAAAACAGTCAAACATTTCAATTGGTATTTCTTACTAACAATTGGGATTCATAGGCTTAATATCCATTGCTAGGATGTAAACATATTTCATCCCTTCTCTAACTTACAAAATGCCACCCCTAATTGCCAATTTCTTCCTACTACTGGGTTTATAAATATCATCAATTTGCCTAATTCTCGAAATTCAAGTGGGATGTCGAATAACTTTGGCAACAGCTTAAAACAACTACAAAATTGTATTGAAATTAATTTTTAACGTTGACGCCTTCCGCATTTGTGAAGGATAAACTTTAAGAACAAACTCTGCCCCAACTAATATCGACCTCTGCCAGCTAATAAAAGATCCCCACGGGGCCATTCATATCAAAGAGCCCCTTAAGAAATGTAGCTAAAAGAAAATGGAGTATAAGAAACTTTTTTAATATCTGTTGCCAGGCGATGGTTTACCATTTGGCAGTATGTCAGCACTGGTGCATGACTATGATGGTCATTTGTGAGCCATTAAACTTGAGCAGTGTGAAAAAAGAGGAGAAAAGATGTACATTTTGTACCAGGGAAGTGCCCGACCAAAAACCAGATGAGAAGGAAAAATTAAAACTAATTGGAAAATATATCTGTAATGTGGCAGAAAATTGAAAAACATTTTCGTTCGCTACAAGTTGTTGCATCTAAGCACCTCCTTCTACCTCCGTTTCCAACCATCAGCCAACTAGGACGACATCATGAAATTAAATGAGAATGCCAATTTGTGATGCCATCAATGTGTTCAAAGGATGTGCATGAATTCTTAAATAATTTCCCAGGTTTGAGGTTCTGTTGTGACGGTTTAAAATTCCAAAAACCATGTCACAACGCCTATTAATATGCAATATCATATTTCTTGTTCATTCTATATGCGCAATGAATGGGAAACACTCAATCGCTTTGATGTGTTTACAATAAGATGTTAGATAAGGACAAGTTTTATCGAGTTACGTGCATGTAGCATTTGCAATAAAAGGGATTTTGAGGGCTTGCAGCCTTTAAATAATGTTGCCCGGAGAAAACAACGTCTAAAAAAACTTGTAGAGAAAACTTTTATACTAGCAAATAACTCCCCAAATGTACGAGCAGTGGTGGATATGAAATATACCTATAGGATGCTGCATGACAATGATAATTTTGGTCTGATGGATGATTTCACATGCTTATGCTCCGTCGTCCATATTAATTATGATGTTATCCTGGATATTACAAAAAAAAAAAAACAAATTCTCCTGCATTCCATGGATAGAATATGGAAGGACATGTCACATTCAACACTCTCACACTCTCTAAACTTCTGTATTTATCAGACTTGTCGATTACCTGACTACACGAAGTTTTCGTCAGACATATCAAGATGATATCATATCTTAGATATTAGGAGAAGAACATTGCCAGGTAACAGATAGCTTAATGGCTTAGCAAGTGTTTCAACAACAGTAAAAATCTCGACGAATAAAACCCAACTATACCAAACACCGGTCCTACCTATTCAACTAAACAACGCAGAATCTTGAGTAATAAAAAAAGTGGTTGGTTGTCTTCGCGAGAAAAATATTGCGTAAAATGTTTAAACCCATCAGCATTAACGGAGATGAATCATGAACTGCTTACCAACATCGACGTGGCCAGTTACATCAAAGTAAAGCGGCCGCGTTGTGTGGATAATATTGTGAGGAATGATCGAAACGCTCAAGCGCGAAAAGTGTTGGGCAAGGAACTCGATGGGCAACGGTGAAGAGTGCTATCAAAACTCTGAAGGACCTTTCAAAAACCTGGTCTCTCTCAAAACTTGATGTGATGAAGACCAAAGTGTTTGGAATTCCTTTCTATGCGCGGCGCATTGTAAATACAAATGTCTATTATAGCCGCTATCTAAGTATGTAAGTATATCAGAAATTAAAAAAATCACAACTTCCTTTCTATCCCTCGAATGAATAAGTTATGGCATACCTACAACCATTCAATGAGCTTATATGCGTTCTAATGGGATCGTTATTCAAAACATTGTCCATTACTAGCCACTATTTTTTGCCGCCTTTTTTATAGTACATGAATGCCGAGCCGATAGAAATCTTCATCTTATGAGGTAATCCAAGAATCTATCCAATTTTTGGTTTCTTCCATGTGGCAGTGATCGGAATAAGTGGAAATCGAAAGGGACAAGATCGGGCGAAAACGGAAAGTCGGCTATGACATAACAACACAACGGTCTCAAGGAATAAAATAACTTTGTCATGGACACAGCAGTTGTTGTATTCTTCCTTAATTTTTAGGCTTAATCTGATTTCAAAACCACCCTATTGGCGTATTTATGGTTACGAGAGAGTAGTGTATTGATTGCTAG
>JAHXMU010000129.1:4952478-4971463 GCA_019455685.1 Philornis downsi | reverse complement strand
GTGTCTTTGTTTGTCCTTTTATTGTTATGTCGTATTTTATTGCTGTCCTCTGCTTTACGATGTCAAGCGACATTTTAGCAGAAACCTCTGGCAAAAATGTTCATTTGCGTATATTTTATTGAAATTACTTCAAGGATTACACCGACGATGACGACGATGCTGCTACCTTCTTTTTTCGTGTTCGGTCGCATAAAACATTTTAAGGATGTTAAATAATACGCCAATGTTCTGGAGAAAGGTTGCAGCAGGTGTTTCTTGTGAAATTTTTATTGGAATTTTTACACGAACGGAACCGGGTATCATTTCAATATTTCATTACTTTTGTGCGGATGATGTCGTCGCGAAAAGTATAATAATTGGAATTGTTTAATTAAAGGGATAATAATAATAGTTAACAAAGGGAAATAAAATAAGTTGAATATTTCATATATTTTATAATTTGGTCAGACTAGCGGGGAGTTTAATGTGTTTTTAGTGATTAAGGCGGGCACTTGTGTAGTTTATCTTAATTGGGTTGTACATGTGCAACTCAATTATAGTACAAAAAGGTACTGGGACATGATCAATGAACCCAGCTTAATGGGTTGCCATAAAGATGGCACAATTATTCTCTGCACTGTTTGGGCGCGACCTGTCATTTAGTTTGTCTACAGTGCCCGATTTTGTCAAATTTTGTATTGGAAATTGAATATCGTGTGGTAAGTCGCTGAAAATGTTGCAGAAGGATTACAGTGGAGCGACTTTATAAAAAGTGCGATTTGCGTTGCATACGTCGATTACTAGCGTATACAACTGAAGTTAACATCGATAAAGTGAAGAACATGATGACTGAAAATCGTCATTTAAGTTAAAGAGAAATAGCCTCAGAATTTTCTGTGTCTGATGAAACAATTCGTAATATTTTTTATGCTTGTTTGGGTGTGAAACGTCTAGCCGCTCAATTAGTTCCGATGGATCTAAATATTCTTTAAAAACTCTAATCAATTCCAACTTCACATTCATAAAACGCATTATAACATGGGTTCATGAGTTTAGCATGCAAGCTAGTCAACAAGCTGGGAAATGGCGCCTTCCAAATAAGTCTAAACTGAAAAAATGCATCAAAGCCGATTAAAAGTCGTTATCTTTGATTATCGCGGTTTTGAGCACTCAGTATTCTTGCCCGAAGGTCAGATAATGAACAAAGAACCCTGTCTAGTTGTTAGACAGCGTTTGGGAGTTCGTAGAAAAAGCCCAGATTTATGGAAGGAAATCTCATGTATTTTGCACCACGAAAACGCGTAATATTATAAGGGTATCATTGGAAACGGATTTCTAACCATAAACTCAACAAATATCGTCGAACAACCACCATTTCAGATGATATGGCTCGAACTAACTTTTTCTCTTTTCAAAATTTAAACCACCACTTCGAAGCATCAGTTTTTAGTCTATGGAACACAGTTCAGAGAGAATAACTGCATTATTTCGAAACAAGCCTACTTTGAAGGTTACACAATAAAGTTGAATGAATAATGAATATTTTACGCTTCATTTACCACTTCCCGATATTTTTTTACAGCTATTTAAAGGTTAAACAACTATGTGTACCATGAACCGCTACCGATGTAAGCCACATCCAATTCATCCAATATTTAGTACTCAAAAATCGTCGATTAACAGTTAGAGACCTGAGGATGATGTTAGCATTTTAAACGGATCAGTCAACTCCATTTTCAAAGACATTTTAGGCCTCGGTTGGTAGCAAAAAGACTGTCGTGAAGAGATGATTTTCGGCTATCAGTATGTTATAAAACACCTTATATGCTTAAAATTCGCAAACAATCAATCGAATAAATATGTTGTCAAAGGCGAACAAAAGATGGCGTCGAAGTTACCAAATATTGTTTGCGTATATACTGTGCGTTATGAGCAGCAGTATTGCCAGAACTTGATAAAGACAAAAGGTAACATTTTCGTGAAAAATAAACTAAAACAAACTAAAAAAATTTAGAAAAAGAGAGAACTTTTTCTAAGAAGATTGGTCTAGTTTGAACTGAGGTATATCAATTTTTATTGCGTTTTATAAATTGAAACTTAGCAGATGAGACCTTTATTTATTCTAAGAGTCCTTGCAGGATAAAATATATCTTTAAAATTCAGTGCGAGTCAAGAATTCATAAGAATTACGAAAAAGTGTACTTTTCATCCAGTAGGCATTATTTCGGGCTTGGCATTAGATTTAAGTTAATGCATTTAAAGATCCGATTTATATTTTAATATCCTGAAATTATTTTTTTGAAGTCATAAAAATAACAAGAATTATTTTCTGATTCGTTTCACATAATAAAATGTGTACCTGCATCGAGTATTTTGTTATCAATAATTTTATATTTATATATCTTAACCGAACCGAAATTGTTAAAATTATTACAAAAATCTCTATTTAATAGTGATTTGAAAGCTATATTAAACAGGGCAGTCCACATTTGACCCGACAAGTAGCAATTATTTCGAATCTTTCTGTATTTAATAACAAAATTCGATTGTAGTTCGCATGAGGACTTTAAATATCCATATATTTTTTTTTTTTTTTTAAGGTCTCTTTTTGAATAACGTATACTTTTCTACTTCGCGAAAACGGGGATTCTTTAATTCACTCGCAGTGCCATTTTTTCATTGTCGCAAGAATTTTTCGTAGCCATATCGTTTTCCTAAAAGTTTAATGCCACTATAGTAATTTCTGGTAAAATTATTTTAGACTTTTCTTATGCTGAAATAAGTTTCAATAACATATTTATCAAAAATGCCAAAAAATAAAATTCCAAAGAATTTATGAAAAAAGGCAAAAAAAAAACTTAAAACAAAAACCAATTTTGTCCGATAAAACAGTTTAAGAAAAAGCAAAATTGGAGCCACTGTTGGGAAATATTAAGCCAAACCATTTAGCACAATGTTACCAATTTGGTAGAAAAAAGTATTTCTAAACTTGATATGTCATATATTATAATCTCCAAGACATCTGTGACAAATTCCATATCATAAATATCGTCATTGTTTCAGTTACGCCTGGTTTTGTACGGCGCTAAAACGATTTGGGCGTTTTTTGGATACGTGATTTTGTTGAGTAAAGAAGTGGTATTAAATTTTGTTTACGAAATAGCTTTTTGCTGCGTAATGTTGCTGAAGACCTTCGGCTTAAACAGTTCAAAGACGGCCAAGAACGACTTGAAGACGAAGAGTGCTCTAGGTAACCATCAACCACTATCGATGTATTTGGATGTGGCAATTAATCCGATATTTGCTGATAATGATGTTAGCATTTCAAACAGATATTTTGGAGCTCGATTGGTAGCAAAAAAAAGACTCGAAAAGAACGTATATGGAGAAATGATTTTCGGCTATTAGTACTTTATAATTTTCGGAACCAGCCAATCGAGTAAATGTCTAATCAAAGGCGAAACAAGATCTAAAATATATCGCTAGAGTCGGGAAAAATTTCTTTGAATATATTGCTGAGCATTATGAGTTTTTTCGCTGGGTCAGACCACAGAAAAGAATTACAGACAGAGCCCGCATTTGTCTCTGGAGTAAAAATTGAGACTATTAGATCGGATAGAGAGCAAGATAATACTGCTCTCTTGTCCGCACATTTTGTTCAATATCTCTATAACTTTGCATATTTTTGGTAATATTTTTATACAGGGTGACGCAATAGAACGTGCATATTTAAAAAAATAGATTAAAAAATAAATACAAAAGGTATGGTTAAAATAAATCTAAGGCATTGTAGAGTAATAAATGGAGTTTATATTTTAAAAATAACATCATCCAAACGGTGACCCTCTCTACGACGGCACTCCTCTAACCGCAAACGAAAATTATTGAAAACTTTCTTCAGTAATACTGGTGTAATGGCTGCCATTTCACCACGGATATTCTCCTTGAACTGAACGATGTTTCTTGAATTATTACTGTAGACTTTGTGTTTGAAGTATCCCCACAAAAAAAAAAAAAGTCAAGAGGCGTCAAATCTGGACTACGTGGGGGCAATGGGATATCACCTCTTTTAGAAATCAGTCTGCCAGGGAACATCTGCTTCACCACTGCCATGGAGTCATTTGATGTGTGACAGGTAGCTCCATCTTGTTGGAACCAAGTTCTGGAATTCACTATTCTTGAACTTTCAATCTCAACATAGCGTTCCGTATAACCCGTGACGTTTTGGCCCCGCGCATTTTCGAAGAAAAAAGGACCAATTATTCCTCTGCCAGAGATTGCTGCCCATACTGTCGCTTTAGGACCATGCAATGGTTTCTTTTGGTTTTTGGTTTTGTTTGATTTTGGGATTTTCACTGTTCCAGTAAAGACAATTTTGACGGTTTACGAACCCATTCATAAGGAAATGAGCCTCGTCAGAGAAAAGGATATTGTCAAAATTGGAAAATCGATTAAGCATTTCATTAGCAAATGCGAGCCTTGCTATGAAGTCAGACTCTTTCAATGCTTGTGTTAATTGCAGCTTATATGGATGCAGTTTAAGATCCAATGTTAAAATTCGCTGCAAATTTCGTCGCGATAATTGTAAGGCAGACGATCTCTTGCGAGTCGACATTTGTGGATTTCCTCGTACTGACTCCATAACTCTCTCAACATTGTCTTCGGTCCTAGATGTTCTTGGGCGACCATTTGCTTGTGGTTTAAATGTTGAACCGGTTGAACCATATTTTAATTAAATTAGCACTCGGAGCTTCACTAATTCGCCGTAGTCCATATTCAGCACAATATAGTCGCCTAGTAGCAATATATGAACGAGAGTTCTCGTAACAAAATGCGCGACGCTCCCCGTCGAAGTGATTCATAGCGACTAAAACTCCATGAGCCCGCCAACCAAATGATGTAGTCAATCCAGAGACAAACGCAGCCTCTGTCTGTAATTCTTCTCTGTGATCAGACTGTCATCAAGAAATAATACTTGAGCGTTATGTGTCTTTTGAGCTATTTGCAAAAAGAAGCTTAGTTTATGGGCAAACAATATTTGGCCTTTACAACATAATAACGCGCCATTTTGCCATGCATTGGCTCTTCATGAGTTTTTTACCAAACACTCATGGGCTTAAATGTATTGTATCCGGGTGAAATTCTTTGAAGGCCTAGAAAAAGGTGTGAATGAATAAATAATGAAGTTCCGAACAAAAATTAATATACTCACTTTTTGGAAACAGTGACATTTTTGTAATTCGTCAAAATATCTTAAAATAAAAAAAAAATCGTCAAAATACAAGCATAGACATATCTCCAAAAAGATGTAATAGTACAATTGGTTCCATTTTGGGAATTATAAGGTATTTAAAGGAAGTTGTATCTGTTCTGTAGAAATTAAAAATATTAAATGGAACCTTAATCGTAACCAATCACAAAAATTATTTAATTCTATTACACAGAGCCACTAAATTTGAGAAAAATGAAATTAAATCGCCAAAATAAAAATCATTATATATCTCAGAATTGAATGGTCCAATGGCAAAGAAATCCAATAAGGGCCACGCCATGGAAGAGAGAAATAATTTTATAATAATATAATATTTTGTATGTCCAACAGATGTTTTTAACACGCGCTCACAAAATTTTATAATAATCTAATTGCAGATTTCGACACATTCTTGGTATTAAAAGATGTTCTTACCTATCACATAGAGATTAAAAATACTGGAAAATCGCTCAAATATAAATCATCATCACCATGCGATATCTATTATATCAGTTTGCAAAATTTGAGGAAAACACGCTTAAATAACAAATCGCTAAAATATAAATCAGAAGAGAATGGCAAAAGTGACCGAATGTTTGGTGATCCTTAGGAGAGTTGTTGCCATGAAGAAGAAAAGTATTAAATAATTCAGTAAACAAAAAATCAGTCTAATATGAATTTGCTTATAGCTTGGAAATGAAGCGTCCAATCATCCAAATAACTTGATTTTCTATCGCTTATCGAAGATTTTACCATGCGGTGTCTGCAACATTTTTTCTCAAAGTTAAAGAAAAAAAAACGCGCTTAAAATCGCTAAAATTTTAATGTGTGACCAACTCATGCTTCTAAACGTTTGTGGAAACCGGTACTCGAATGCGAATTATACTCCCATTTGCATTTCAAAGTTTTTCCAAAGTTCCCAAATTGGAATCATTTTGAAAATTCTGTTTCCGAGTCTGTGCGTGGATATTGGATTTTTAACGATGTTTATTTCAGTGCGTTTTTTTTCTAATTTTATGAACACATATTACAGACATATCTATCAGATATCAAAAATTAAGCTGACGATGGAACGCTCTGTTCACGAATTGTTTATGGATTAACATTTTCAATTTGACTCCATCAGTTGTCCAAATTAAGATATTGAAAAAACAAATCGATTTGTGATATTTTGGATGCCATTCCAAACATGGAACAATTGATATGTAATAATGTAAACAGGTCTTAATTTTAGAAGCTTAATGAACTACTTGAGAAGTGCTGCCACTTTCTCTTATTTAATTATAGATATATATTTGATGCTAATATATAGTTATAGTTTTGAACCACCTTCGTAAATCAACTGCCACCACAAAATTTGTCTTGTCTACAGTTTCCAGTTGTTCGTTGCCCTTGATATGCGGCAAACACCCTAAATTATCTATTTGGATGAGTTAAACTTTTACCAAAGTGCAATAGAATTTGTTTGAGATTCGTCCTTTTTTGTCTTTCGAATCATTTAACAAATACAAAGTCTCTCTCACACAAACCCCACAAAGTTCTACAAGCAATTTTCAATTCCTTTTTAGAAATATTTACATTGTAGAGAAACATTGCTAAAAGAACTCAAATGTAAGGAGGATAGTGGCTCGACTTGGATATTTGTCATTAAATTAAATTTCTTGAAATACTTTTCGATGCTTTTGCCTTCCATTGCAGGTCTTGAGCAGTATAGATTGTTGAAACACTATAACTTTGGTTGTAGGTGGAGGCGTTGTGTTGCAGCCGTCATCTGTTGTGCAATAAAGTCTGCAAACATGCGTCCTTTAGTGTTGAAATGTATTGCAAGTTTGTATGGCGTACATGAAAGATGGCGCAACACTCGACACACAGATTGTGTAGCAAAATGCATAAAGAAGACCTGCACAGTATTTAGATAAAATTTAAGAATGGGTGTGTCATTTTGGAATTAGAGTTCTCAATTATTAAGTGTTTGCTGTGAAATTTGATTTTATGGAAAAATTAGCAAACTCTTAACTTCGTATGCCTCGCTACACTTCTTTAAATAAAGCACAGATTGAATGTTAATTTGGGCAATTGTCAGAAGGCATTCTTCTGTATGCCATATTCTATGGCTCTGACTTCAACCATTTGATCAGAGTGATGGTGAACCAATTCGATGTTTCAGAAAAGTCTCTTTTATTCACTGTCTACACTATAAACAACATGTCTATAGTGTCCATCGTTTGGTATATGCGATGCCACTATATTTATCTTCCTTTTATATCCTACGAACTTTCAAATATAGTTTACTCTTGCGCGCATACTTATATCGATAACAGAGTACGCATTTCGAAAGTAATGGGTAACCCACTCACAAAATAACTAACAGACTCAGATATCGCCACACTACATGATGCGTCGTGGAAACTGCGCACATGCCATTCCTTATTTGTCATGAGTAATGTGTAAGCGATAATTTCTCATTTCCCATGACGATGCGTGGGTTGCTCATAGGTGGGTAAATGTGCACTCTGGCAAAAACTATTGCGCTACTTTCGGCAAGTATCGCCTACCTTGACTTGTTGTTCCGACATGAAAACGTTTGAGTAGTAGTTTGATGCAACTTGTTTTGTTTTCATTTTCCCCAAAATCAAATCATATTTCCGATTTTACTCAAATTTCCGTAATTTTATAAATTTGAAGCAATTTCTTAATTTTTTTTTTTTTTGCAAATACATATAAAAATGCAGATTTCGCAGATATTTGTATTGTAATTCCTAAGATGCCAAAAATCCTGACACTACTTCTCCACATCTAGGAGACCTCAGATCCTACTCAAATTTTACACATTGTAGCTTTAGACCAAACAGCTGACTATTAGCGAACACTAATTTTAAAATTCGAAGAAAGCATACAAACTTTTCCGTTCATTTAATTACCGCTCTATTATTAAGATTATAAATTCGTTGCGTTATTAGATGAACTGAATTGATCGTATAAAAGGCATGCTTAAAGAAACCTTTTCGTCGCTTAGTTGCTACAACTGTCCTCTACACTAACACGAAGTTTGGGCGTGATCTATTTTTTAGTTTGCGTGCAGTGTGCAATTTTGTCACTTCATCTCAAGTCGAATTTGTGATTTTTATAATGGATAAAAATATATAAAATAACAAAGAATTTGTCTCAAATTTTATATTGCAAATGAAATATCGGTGAAAATGCTGCAGAAGGCTTACAGTAAATCAAGGTTAGCAAAAATACGTGCATATGAGTGATACAGCGCATTCAAAAGCGGTAGAGATATGGTTGAAAATTTACCTCCGGCTGGCCGGTCTTTGCGACAATCTGGTCGGCCTTCAACATCATCAACTGAATGTAACATCGATAAAGTAGGGAAAATTGTTCAATCAATCACAATATAAATATGAAGGAGATAGCCAATGATTTTTTTGCATTTTACGAACCAATTCGTTCCATTTCAGACGATTGTTCGGATCTGCGATGCGTTGCCACCCGATTAGCTTCGAAAGACATGAATTTTCTCCAAAAAAAAAAAAGAAAGAAAACAACAATTGCTTAACGGCCGCTGTTGGAACGAGTCAATTCCGACCCAACATTCATGAAACGCATTATGAGATTGACATGAGAATCAAATGAGCCGAGAGAATCAAATGAGCCGAAATTGAAAAAAGCTCTTCAAAGTCGATCAAAAATAAACGTAATGTTAACTGTTTTCTTTGGCTATCGTGATGCTTTGCACTCGGAATTTATGCCAGAAGATCAGACGATAAACAAAGAATATTATTTGGGTGTTTTACGTCGTTTGAGAAAGTAAATTTGTCTAAAAGCGCCAGATTTGTGAACGGGAATCTCAAGGATTTTGTAGTACGATAACGCACCATCTTACAAGGTAATCATTGTGAACGAATTTATGCCCAAAAACTCAACAAATATCATTGAACAGCCATCATACTCACCTGGTCCGTTTTTAGTCAATAGAAGACATAAAAGACAATTTGTGACGACAACTGAAACGCGTTTGAAAATGAAAAATGGTTTGATGGTTGGTTTAATCTGTGGTCTATGTTTATTATATCGAAACGTCCTTATTCTAAATTCAGATGAAATAAATTTGTATGAATACTGCATATTTCATATTTTATTTTTATATTTTATGTATTTCATTCTTCTTTAAAATTCTGTTGTAACATCTTCGCAGTATACTGCTGCAATGCTAAACTTGGTGTTAACTGCGACAATTTACAATCCTTGCAGGAACCAGAGAACTGTTTCATTTTATTTGTTTGCCCCTCTCTCCCTACGACATCAGTTTGAGAGTTTGTGCACACAAAAGTCACATAAAATTTAATGAAACGTATGTCTTTGCATGGGAAAATGTTCTTTGAAATTCATGTGAACACTAGGAGGAAAAGACGTACAAATTTTAAATTAATGTTATTATGTTTTACTAAAAAATACTTTTGAAGTGAATTAATTAAATTATTACAACAATTAATGATAATAGAAAACTACTGATGTTACAATTGCTTTCAAGGAATCATAAAAGCATAAGATGTAAATTTGCTTACATCATTTCAATATGACATGATTTTTTGAAATTCTAACTTCGTTAGCTGGATGCCTATCAATGGTTATTACTATCGCATTTTATCAAACACTTTTGTCTTGATGTTCGTAAGTTAGCACATTTTCATATACAATTAAACGACAAAAATGAATCCCCTTACATTGGGAACAAATGGCATTGTTGCCACTCGGGCACAGTTATTTGTCACGTCAACCCAATCATTAATCAATTATTTGCGAAAATGTTCATAAAATGTTGAAATGTGTTATTTTTTGTTCACTTGTTAAACAACAATTAGCATAGATAACAGCAATCAAATGAAGTCACCAATAAAACAAAAATACATTTCTTTACGTCCAATTAATGGAGATATGGAACAGGTTTTTACATTCAATAAGCTTTCATGCATTCCTATTTTTTTGATAATAAAGGAGGCTCACTGTTTATTGACAGCTCCGAGCGTCTTTCGACTGCTGGAGTCACAGTTAAGGTGTCAAAATACAGGAGATTTGACAAGAGTTTGAGTTGCAGCCTATTTTCTTATCCAACGTGAAGTCCGAATTAAACCAATTAATACATTTCAAAAAATTAAAAGACAAATAACACTAGCCAACAGGGTTTTGGACTGGACCAACCAAACATCTTTCCTAGGGTAATTTGGTGGGCTGAATTCGAGTCTGTAATTGGTTTTTCTCCATCACGTTAGGTTTTCGAGATACAAACAAAATATAAATTCGTTTTTTACATAAAAAATCATTCCTTTATTTAAAAATCAATGAATTTTTAAAAGTGAATGGCGTTATTTGAATAATCTTACAGCATGCTTTTGCCCCAAAATCCTTGATAATTTCTTTCAATTTTCATTAAATCTTAGCGAGCACGCTAACCTTGTTCGTCGCTCACGGCAACTAAGTTTTGTGGAAAAAAAATCTAAATGCAAATGAAGAAAATGCATTTTGAGTGACATTCGTGCACCTAATTCGTGATGATATTTCAATAATCAGCAACAAGTTGTCTGTAGTTCTCACTCTTATTGTTTCCAAGAAAATTGTTCACGATGCTCTTGAAAGATTTCCAGGCTGCATATTCTTTCTCCAATAAACATTGTAAAAAATTGTCATCGTTCAATAGCTTCCTGATCTGAGGGCCAACAAATATGCCTTCTTTAATTTTAGCATATGAAATTGCAGGAAAAATCGCTAACAAATATTTAAATGCTGCACCATCTTTGTCCAGAGCCTTGACAAAGTTCTTAAGGCCCAATTTTATGTACAACGGCGGAAGAAGAACGTTATTTGGATCAATTAATAGTTTATTTGAAATGCTTTATTTTCCTAGTGAATACTCAGTTGTTTTTGACCACTCTGTTCTGACAAAGGAAACAACAATATTTGGCAAAACCTTCTTGCATACCAGTCTCTCTCCAAAGTACTGGAATTGAAAAATCGAAATAGATCTTCTTGCCATTTGACCACTTGTACTCGTATAAAACAGTTCTGCAACTATTGCAAAACATTGTCGGTGTCCACGGTTTGTTCAAGTTTCTGACAGCAAACTCAAAATAATGTAAATACGCATATTTTAGTGATTCTGATCTTGCATATCCGTTCTTTCCAACCAACACAAAGCAAAAATAGCTTGAATCAGTAACGCACGATCTCCCTGACATGCCTAAACGCTATTATTGTGTAGATTTAGAATGAATGTGGGCTTCTGTCAAATTAATAATTGTGATATTGTAGTGTCAGTATTGACTGTTTTACAGTATTGCCAGCATGCGATAAAAAATGAACAAGACATGACAGCCCAATTTGTATGCCAGATTGGAATTCAACGCACTCAGATTAGTTGAAGGACAAGCTTTGTTTCTGCAGTCAATTTTTTTCCAAATTTGTAGTGCAGTGTAATCAATACGTCTGCGGTCACAATGAAAAATGAAAATGGAGTTAGAACCAAGACGAGTTTATTAATTGTTATTATTCCATTTAATTTAACTCATATTTACACCCAATTCCCATTACAAATTTTCAAAACAGCGATTTTTACTCAATTTACTCAATAACTCTAATATCGAGGTGTGATCAAAAAATAACCGTTATTTTAAAATTTTTCAAAAAGTGTTTATTTATTCATCAGTAACTATCTTTTCCCCTTCAAAGTAATCCCCCTCAGGTATAATACACTTATGCCAGCGTTTTTTCCAAATTTCGAAACGCTTCGCCTGTTTCGATTTTTTTTAATCTCCTCAATCGTAGCAAAACGCTTTCCTTTCATCGGCGTCTTCCGTTTTAGGAAGACGAAAAAGTCAGCGGGGGCCAAGTCTGGTGAATACGGTAGTTGAGGCATGCTTGCGGTTTTGTTTTTGGCCAAAAACTCACACACAAGCATCGGTGTGTGAGCTGGTGCGTTATCGTGGTGCAAAATCCATGATTGGTTTTTCCACAATTCTGTGCGTTTCTGACGAATTGATTCGCGCAAACGGCGCATAACTTCAAGGTAGTATTCCTTATTGACCGTACGACCTTGTGGCAAGAATACATGATGCACCACGCCATTGCAATCGAAGAAAACAGTGAGCAAAACCTTCACATTTGACCGAACTTGACGTGCTGTTTCCGGTCTTGGCTCTACTGGACACTTTCATTGCGATTATTGGGTTTTGGTTTCAATGTCATAGCCATACACCTATGATTCGTCACCAGTTATGACCCTTTTGATGATATCTGGATAGTCGTTGACGACGTTCAACAGCTTCCGAGCGATGTCCATGCGACGTTGTTTTTGCTCAAAATTTAGCAATTTTGGAACAATCTTCGCTACCACACGTTTCATGCCCAAAACATCCGTAAAAATTGCCGAACGATACGCCAAAATCATCTAATAGTGATTCGACGATTATCCAAAATCATTTTCTTCACTGTTTCAATGTATTCATCGGTTGTTGACGTGCTCGGGCGACCAGGACGAGCACCGCCATTGACATCTTCTCGACCTTCCTTAAACCGGTTATAACACAACTGAAATTTTGTTCTGCTCATAGTAGACTTGCCAAACACCACAGTCAACATTTTAAATGTCCTTGCACATTTAATTTCATTTTATACACAAAACTTAATACATTTTCTTTGCTCCATTTTTTTGAATAGTAAAAAATCGAAGAGCACACCAAAACACGACTGACCTTTTTATCTGTCAAAAACAAACTGGCAATCCAAAATGGCTGATATTGTCAACATATATAACAGACTTGTGTACTTGTGTAACTCACGAAATTTGAAAATAACGGTTGTTTTTTGATCACACCTCGTAACTCTAATAATTATAATCTATGTCCTTAAAACACATCTTGACGTTTAAGCGCGTTTTCAAAATCCCATTTATTTCGAAAGTTATAATAAATTTCTATAATAGTGGTTTTTAAAAAAGTGTTCAGTGACGATTTACTCCGAGTTAGCCGTGCTTCCTTTTAAGTACAGACATATAAAGAGCTGTTTTTTAGTGTTTTCAAAAGCGACGATCTGGCAAGGTTGTTAGCTGTTAAATACCTGTCATCTGAAGTACTATTTATTTAGTGAAAGATTTGACATTTACGAATATAGGCCATTTAACAACCAAAGAATGCGTAAAAATAGTTAAAACTTACTACAATAGTGACGATTCAAACATGGGCATTTTTCGGGCATTACGCGTTGATTATGGTCCTCATAATCGACCTACTGTGCAAGGAATTGGCAAGATTATAAAGAAATTTGAAGAGACTGGAAGCGTTACAATATTATAATGGAATAAAAATTTTATCGAAAAAGATTTTATTACTAGCTGCAAATAAATACATAAATATTTTGCTTGGCAACAGCGAAATAAGCTAAATAAATTGTTGGATGATTTTGGATTTTTTTTTCTTTTGATTATATTGATTTCTTACACTCTATCAGTTCATTAGAACCAATGCGGCCTGTCCATTTGGGAACTAACCGCTACCGTCTCTAACCAGTATATATCATTTATTATATAAAAAAATATATACGAGTAAGATATCTTTGAAATAAAGTCTCGACCTTCATATACACATTTCACTAATTTTCATTCTATTTGCAAATGGTGCTACATGATTCGATTCGATGATTCGAAACACTATTGATGTTGAAAATATATTTCTGCGAACGCTAAGTAAAAATTATATCCAAATCAATTAACGGACATTTTAGAAATGTTTCCGTCTCTGAATTAAACCGTTCGAGAGCTGAACGATTTGAAAAGCAACGCTAATTATCACTCATTTTGAATGTAACACTTTTGATGTTACACTTTTGTTGAACTATTTCTTGATGCAAATAAATCCTTCAGAATTCCGTCTGATTGATTTTTTTGTTTTATCATATAGGTCGAAAAATTTTATTTTTAGAACACTTTTTTTAATTTACAAATGATTTCCGATGAATTTGAATTTTACTGCTCCAATTGACCGTGCTTTATTTACTTATAATATTGACTGCATTGAAAAGACAAAAATACTTAATTTATATTAAAAATAATGAACTAAATAAAATAATGGTCTGACTTATTTCTAGGAATTAAATTGGTTGCAACTAAACAAAATAATAAAACGTTTATTTATTGCAAAATACAAAATAAGCAATTTATTTGATTATTGTGAAAAATGAAAAATGGGACAAGCAAGAGTTCGTTAACTTTGTTTGAGTTAACATACATATATCAGAGCTATAACAATTTTATTAGAAATCATATAGGGAAAAGTTGAAAATTGTCATAAAAATGCAATAGATCAAGTAATAAGAGAGATATTGAAAAAATTGGTGTGAAGCTTAGGAGCGCTCGAAAATCTATTTACACAAAAACGAATATTCGGAGAAGAGTCCAACTGTAAAGGAGAATTACAAAAAGACATGATTCCTAGGGCTGATTTTAGCGTCTAGCTAACAAACGATTTCATACAGAGTGCACAGATGTGGAGAAGAATTGTTAGAGATGATGAATCCTTTAATCAATTTGATTATCAAATACAAAAAACAATGAGACAAAATGACCTAGCGCCAAAAAGTAAACGATAAACGCATTTAATTTCTATATTCGTGGATAGCACGAATATTTGCGCTTCAAACCGTTGTTTCTAATATAGCGGATGAAGTGAATATTTCTAGTTTGTTTTTTTATACGAGTTATTATTTTTTTTTTAAATCAGTTTCCCCTTTTTTTGGCGTCGCGTTTTACAACGTTTGCTATTCCATTTTAATTATATATTTCCACTTACTTCTAATCTATATATTTACAACTATTTTTATCTTTTAATATTCTATCTTATTTCTTCCTTTTTTTATTTACTGCTTTCTTTCATTTCTTTTTTTGGACCGATCAATTGTCGTAAATTTGTCCTTTTTTATTTAAATTTTTAATATCCTGTTTCTTTATATTCTACCGTCTTTTTTGTTTTTTTTTTGTTCGGTATCAATTTAATTTCTCCTTTCCTTTTTTATTTTTTTGCAAACCTCTTTAGTTGAACCAGCACCTTCGGCTGCCCTCATAAAATATTCTGGTCTCTGCTACTGTTTTTGTTGTATTGCTGGCCGTATTCCACCCGGAGACCAGTCCTGAGTGCCCGCATTTCTTATAGTTTTAGGAAATTTTAGTTTCTATTTTACGACACCGTTCTGCGTACCAATCCCCAGATTTGACAAGTTAAGTTTTGTGTTCAGTAGGCACGTTGTTTTAAATATACAATTTTTCAAAATAAGATTATTCAATGCCCTTTTTCGGACGGGATATATTCCTTCGCGACTTAAATTTATTTGCTTGTCGCACTTTATTTTTTTTTTCTCAACCTTATCCTGGCCACGGGTCTGGTTTCTTCGACTTCTCAATACCAACTCACATTCTAGGCTTAACCTCCAACCAGCTTAACCCCTCGACCTGCTTTCGGGCTTCCAATCTAGCCATCTTTTTAATTATTTCTCGCCAACCTTCCCCATGTCCGTCTCTTTCCGGTAATGTCTAAAATGTTGGTACGGCTGTCTTTTTCCTATCAAGATTGGACTCTGAATTCCCCACAGATATTCGAGACCTGAACCTGTATAGAAATTCAAAGTGAAATTTGAATTTCATTCATGAGGAACTTGACAAACCGTTCACATCAACAATAAAAATTGGTAATGTTTTTGCGCGCCTAATCTGGCAACAACTTTCTCAGTCAGCTGTTTTCCATTGATAATATTATATTTGGGTAAGTATGTTGGTTTGGTATATCGTCCCAATTTTTTTTCTTAAGCTACCTTTGAATCTATGGCCTCGTGGACTGGTGCTCGTCAGCCATTCTCAACCCTGTCACTGACATCGCGTGGAATTGCTGAAGGGCGCCAGTTCACATGGTCATTGGAAACTGGAAGATCGCCCATAAGGGACCTGGGTAAGGTGTTAACAATAGCACCTCCTCCAGCTATAGCTCCCCTTATGGCTGATTAACACAACTATCGGCCTGGGTATGGTGTTGACAGTAGCACCACCAGCTACAGCCCCCCGCAACGATAACTAAATCAATAAGCAGTAAGGATACGGATGTGTTCATTGAAAATTGAAAATTTCAGCACAAACAAAAAAAAAGACCACCTCCATGGTGGAAAAATTCCCCTCCACGCAGAATTTTTTTTCTGCATCTCCGCGACTTGGGCATTGGGCGGGACCGCAACACGTTTGAAGTTCATATTAACTCTATTCATCGTAGAATATATGGTTTTCTTACCTAGGCTTTATTCTGCTGCTGCTTTCTTCCCGCTTATAGCAAAATGTAAATTAGTTTATGCTATAATTAAGCCTCATACTGTGTAAAACTGATATTGGAAATCAGTTTGCTAATAATGTTCGCAGAATGCAGCATATCTCAGAACATGTGAAAAAGTTCTTGGGATGTTCTTTTGAGAATTTTGTGCAATATAGACATTTATTTTTATTTTATAAGGTAGTTGAAAGTGGTATACAAGCTCATTTATGTAATAACTTAAGCTTTTCTCATTCAAGTAGAAGACTTCAGGTAATAATATCGAGAATTTACAAAATTTATTATTTATATTTAAAACTGCTTGAGCATTTATCACATACATAAATCGCCTTTCATATTACTTTTTTTTGCTATACTTAGTACTAACATGTTATGATTACATCCCTTCAAGTAGTAGCAAAATATTAAACAATTGAGATGCGCCTTTTTTAACTTTGCATATTTTAGCTTAATTGTTACCTTTACGGGACATGTTAAAACTTTATTAACATATTATTTATTTCTGAATATACTTTTACATTTTATGACTGAGTTTGAAGTTATACTTCTGTTTAATATTGTATTTATATATATATATATATATATATATATGTATGTATATATATGTGTATATATATATACAAGTGGCAGCACTGGTTGGTAATGGCGTCCAAACGTGAAAAGTGTACAGTATACTTTGCCATTTCATCATGGAAAGACTAACAAACAAGCAACGATTGCAAATCGTTGAAATTTATTATCAAAATTCGTGCTCTGTGACAAATGTGTTTCATTTGATACGACCATTTTATGGTCGTTATAACCGACCTGCTGAATCAACAATTCGTGCTGTTATCTCAAAATTTCGCACCAAATTTACTTTGTTGGACATAAAACCATCGATTTGCATGCGTAGAGTGCGTACCGAAGAAAATATTGCACCCGTAGCGACCAATGTTAATGACGATCGCGAAATGTCAATTCGTCGCCGTTCTCACCGATTGGGCGTGTGTTACTCAACCACAAGGTAAATTGTTCACGTCGATTTGGGTTTAAAAGCCTATAAAATCCAACTCACGCAGGAATTGAAGCCGGATGACCTATCACAACGTCTAATTTTCGATGAATGGGTCTTACGAAAGCTCAATGAAAATCCGCTGTTTTATCGAAAAATTGTGTTTAGCGATGAGGCTCATTTCTTGCTGAACGGATACGTACAAAAGCAAAACTGTCGCATCTGGAGTGATGAACAGCCACATGCCATACATGAATTACCGATGTATCCCGAAAAAACGACAGTCTGGTTTATGGGCTGGTGGTATCATCGGTCCATTTTTCTTCAAAGATGACCGTAGAAAAAACATTACCGTCAACGGCGAACGATATCGAGCCATGACACGCAATTTTTTTTGCACTAGTGTGGTTTCATCAGCATGCCATATTGCTCGTGAAACGATGGATATGTTGAGGGATGAATTTGGTGAGCAGCTTATCTCTCGATCCCAAGATCTTGCGATTGAACGCCTCTTGATTATTTCTTGTTTGGTTATGTCAAGTTGTTGGTCTATGTGGACAAGCCGAACACTATTGAAGCCTTACAGGATAACATAACACGCGGTATTCGTGGAATACAAGCCGAAATGCTCGAAAAAGTGACGAAAAATTGGACCTTCCGAATGGGCATTTTGAGACGGAGCCGCGGACAACATTTACATATACATGAAATTATCTTTAAAAATTAAATGGCAAGGACCAATTTATCGATTACAATAAAAAATTTTAATATATAGGTATATGCCAATTTGAGAGTTTTATTATTTATATTAAAAAAAAAAAAAAACTACGATTAAAAAATCCCCTTTTACTATTTTCTTTTGTTTGTTTGTCAATTTTTCATATTAATATTTTTATACTTTTCACTTAATTATTAGTCGTCTTGTTGTTTTATGTTGTTCTACATAAGTTGTGAATGAGCTAAAATTCTGTTTTTTTTTTTAATTCTTTTTGTTGCGGCTTGTGGAATTTTTTGGGTTAGCTTTTAGTTCCAGTTGCGTTTTATAAGTCTATGGTTACAATGACAATATTGCATAACCTGAGATTCGAATTGCTGCCTCATCCACCTTATTGCTCGTTTGGCAGTGTCCGTAATCCTTTTGCAGGTCACGAAAGGATGCGCCAGAAGAACGATTTGCATCAATTGATGAGATTCTTCACAAATCATTCTATAAAATATAAGATGATACTCGCCACAGATTTCTGTGTCATCGCATTGCGATTGCTCTCTAGTGGGCTTTATAAAATGTTATAGACTTGATCTAGAAGTAGTGATGGCATCACGATTTCCAAGCTCTTTGAGGGGGGGTCTTAGACGCGTCCCATTAGATAAAGTTTTACACAGACAGCATCCATTTGAAAA
>JAHXMU010000129.1:4933782-4952468 GCA_019455685.1 Philornis downsi | reverse complement strand
CGCGTCCCATTAGATAAAGTTTTACACAGACAGCATCCATTTGAAAACTTCTTATTTCGGAAGACTTCTTATAGTTAAACGTACCTCGATTGTTGACATTGTTTTGTCATCTCTGGTTTATGCCCTCATTTGTTAAATTCATTTGGACCGATTGCAATACATAATTAACGTGGTCTCATCACATCCTTAAAGTTAAACGATGGAGAAAATAAACATCTATTTTTTCTGCCCTTTGCCTGTTAACCACATTAAATTACAATCAGTCTTCGAATTGCTGCTAGGATTTGTTGTGGACCTTAAAAGGGCCATAACGCCTCATATAAATAATGATCAAAATGATGGAGATGGTGGCGTCTTTGTGTCTGGCTGTCTCCGTTTATCATGGCATGGAAAGCAACAAACATTCAGCAGCAACAACAAAATAAAAATGTACGAAGAAGTCAACATACGAGAAAGATAAACTTGTTAGTCCCATCTTTTGTTTTTTTTTTTTTTTTGCGAACATCTTTTGCAAAAGGACACACTTATGTTGGTGCAACCAATATCCAACATTGATGACCCTTTTTGCTTTTGTTTTATAAAACTATACGGCAAGTTTGTGTGGTATCGAAGTTTACAAAAGTTTCGATGAACTTTTTCCTAATGATATCATGGCCCAGTTTACAGGTAATACTTTGTTTGTAAGCTAAAGTGAAAACACGTGAATGTTGAGAGAATCACGTTCTGACATGCCTATAAATATTGGGATTGTAACAAAAGATTACTGAGTTTATGCAGCAATGTAGGGAATCAGCAAAAACCACAGAATATCCATCCTACTCTAATTGTTATTCATGTCCACAATCAAACAATTTTCCCACAAACCACTGGGCCTTCGGGCCGAACAAAAATGCAATACAATAAAAGCAATCGAAAAGGAAATGATGTGGAATAAATGAAACAAATTCTAATATTATGCCATAGTACAGATAAGGGGTGAACGCTATTTTATTAGCAAATTGCAACTGAAAAAAAACTGTCAGTTAGTTATCGAGGCTTTAAACATTCAGTTACAACCTATACCTACAGGGTGTCCATTGGGAAGGTATACTACTTTGTTTTGACAGTTCATATTTGGCAGTCGTGAAGTAGAGACGTGGCAAATTTATTATTGGAAAATATTCGAAAAACCAACGTGTTTTAATCGTCAAAATGTTCTTCAAAGAACAACTTCGGCCACAATTTTGCACAAAGATTTGCATTTGTTTCCATTTAAGATTCAGTTGACACAAGAGCTTCTTCCACAAGACAATTTATGCCGCCGTACATATGCAAATACGATGTTACAGCTCGCCAATGACAACCCTGATTTTCATGAAAAAATCATAATGAGTGACGAGGCACATTTTCATTTGAATGAATATGTGAATAAATAAAATAGTCGGTTCTTTGCAATTAAAAACTCTCAAATTATTCATCAGTCACCTTTGCATCCATTAAAAGTGATAATCTGGTGTGCAATTTGGTCAGGAGGAATCATTAGATCCTAATTCTTTGAAACTGAAAACGGCGTAACGGTAACAGTCAGTGGGGAGCGATATCGTGATATGATAGCAAACTTTTTAACGCCACAAATGCATGCTTTAGGCTCGATTAACATGTGGTATCAACAAGACGGTGCCACATCGCATACAGCCGGGATTACAATGAAATTACTGCGAGACCTCTTTCCACAACAAGTTCTTTCAAGAAATGGTGATGTTGCCTTAGCCTCCACGGTCGCCTGATTTAATTGCTCCGGACTTCTTTTTGTGGGGATATCTGAAAAGCAAGGTTTATGCAAACAAACCAAAAACGCTTGAGAAACTCAAACAAAATATTCATGATTAAAATAATGAAATGTCTGAAATGTGAAATGTGTGAGAATGTAATGAAAAATGTGCTCAAAATGGCTCGTATTTGTGAGGCTAACAGAGGCAGGGATTTATCTGATATTGTATTTCATATATAATTGCCAACATTATATAAAACATTTATCAATATAAGATCCATTCTCTTTCATTTAATCAAAAATTATAAACAAACAACAAACAATTAGGAACATTAAAGGCGAAGACACATTACAGTTATTGCAAAAAGTTTGGCTAAATTATCATGTCCAATGTGCCAAGTTTCTTATGCTAATACTCCTAGGATGTAATAAGAAATAGCAGAGTTTAATCTTAGACATGGTATTAAATATCATTACAAAGGTTAGCGAATAAGTTTTGCACATCTGAACCACCTTAATTTGTAATGATTTATTTTTTCCATTTGTTATATTTTTCTGCAAAATAATTTTATTCTTTAATTCTCTGAAAGCTGGCTTTTTACCAAATTTACTCGTGTACAATTAAAAAGCCCGCTCTTTCATCGTGAAAAAATTTAGCGGCGTTGCCAATTTCTTTGTGTTGATTTCCAATACTGAAACACAATTTCATTCCACAAAATTATAAAAGTATTATTGGAAGTATTATTATGATGTAAAAGGTAAATTGTTTCGATTTCAATTGTGGAAATCAGCAAAGAAGAAGGCATTGCCGTGAACAAATATTTTCCTCGCCCAAAAAAATACCGCGATAAGTCAGCATAGTACCTTAAGTGTAGTTTGTAGCTTGTGCTCGACTTTGTCTGTTCATCTCAACTATGCTTTACGATATTTACAATGGACGAAAATATCGAACTAAGAATTTGTCTCAAATTTTACATTGAATCGACTTTAGAAAAACACGTGAATATGAGTGGTACAATGCATTCAAAAGCGGTCGATATGTGGTGGAACATTGACCTAGCTCATCCACCCGTCAAAAGCCTTCAACAGAAGCTAACGTCGAAAATGTGATGTAAATGGTGGATGAAAGATGTCATTTGAGTGAGCGAGAGGGATCAGTTTATACCATTTTACACGATTATTTAGGTATGGAAAGCGTTGCCTCTCTATTCGTTCCGCAAGACCTGCATTTTCTCCAAAAGCTCTATCGCGCAAAGATCGCTGAAGATTTGTCAGGTTATGAGACATGGGCTTACGATTTTGACATACAAACCAATCAACAAGCTTCAAAATGGTGCCTTCCAACTAAGCCGAAACCGCATCAAAGTCAATCAAAAGCCAAAGTAATGTTTACTGTTTTCTTTAGCTATCGCAACGTTGTGCACCCAAAATTCGTGCCGAAAAGTCAAACATAACATAATAAATAATATTATCTGGGCTTAAGACGGCGTTTGATAGAACAAATTCAACGAAAAATATCAAATTTGGAGAAAGAAAACTCATAAACTTAGCACCAAGATAATGCACCATTTCATCATTACATTTTGAACGAATGTGTGGCCAAAACCTCAACAAAATGTTATCAAACAACCGTATTGAGCTGATTTGTTTCCGGTTGAATTTTTCTCTTTCTAAAACTCAAATTACCATTTCGAGGCAAATATTTTAAGCCAAGAGAAGACATAAAAGAGTACTCAAATTTGATATTTGGGTTATTTGTTGGCATAAATGTGGTATTTCGGAAGGGACCTACCTTGAAGACGATGCAGTAAGTTTGAATTTCCCGAAACTCTTTTGACAGAATGGACATTTTATGCGCTTCTGCTCCAATTCGTCGAACCATACTTTATTCGAGTCTCGAACACTTGATCCTGGAAGTGGACTTCTGGTCCTCTAAAACGTATTCATTAATTATTATTTCACAGAAATAATTGCAGAAAATAGACAAATTTTTTTTTATAGTAAATTCGCATACAATGCCCCACCCCCCGTTCATCAATTGTTTCCTAATTACTCCGGGGCAGTGCAATAAATAAATAATAAACAATTCATCCGAAGCAAATACAAAATGATCAAATAATTGTAGGGACCCACCAACAACAGTAACCGGGCAATCAACATACTCGTATGATGCCAATAATTTGTGCAATATTGTTTACCCTACCGATGGCTGGATAGTTGAGTCAGCCTGTCGGCTGTCTGAGTGGTTGGTTCACTGGGCAGATCGCCCATTTTTTCCTCTTGGCAATGGTAGTAATACTAAACAATTAAGTAAAGATCTTTACGTAGTCTTCAATGAGGAAACTCAATAAACCTATAAATTACTTATTATAAATATGTACTTGGTAACACAACAAAGCAAAAAATCAACAAAAATTGTGACAATTGTGGCACAATAGGAAATTCAAATAACTTTTTTAATCAATGTATGCCATTTATTTTTTTTTTTTTTTATTGTATACAAAATTTAATTTTACTTTTATATGACTAATTAGTTTTGAAGGTGATCGACCGTAAATGACATCCATGCTCATTCACACATTTGCGACACCTGATCAGAAAATTTTTCGGAATCGCCTTAATTTTTGTTTGAATGGATGGTTTAAGTCAAATTTCTTAATTTCGTTTTGTACACATCTTGCTTGACATAACCCCATAAAGAAAGTCTGGTGCAGTCAGATCAGGCGGAAAATGCAATTTCTGAATATCAATTTGTTTGAGAATTTTCGCTCCATCTCACTGAAACCAAATGCTGTTGAAACGGATACGTCTTCGGCGAAGTTTTGGGTAAAAAAAAAACTCCTTCAACATCTTTAAATAAGGGTCCTCTACCGACATAGGCACTATATTTGCAGCATGATTCGTACGTCACCCTGTGTTTGAAGCCCTAAATGTCACAGAAAAAGCAATCAAAAAAAACTTACCTTCACTTTTCTCCGAAAACATTTCAAATGAAACCAACTATTGGAATTTATACGATCATTAATTGTTGCTGAGTAGTTTATTAAATATTTGGAATATTTGTTTTTAATAAGTTTTTCTTTACAAATTATTTGCAATTTAAGTATATTTATTGAAGTTAAATTTAAATGTAATATTATTAATAAGTATTATATTCGTTTATTTAAAAGCCATTTAGTTAAAGTTTGAATTTGAAGTTATCTCTTTGTCATCCGTAGTAATTTGTTAAAGTAAAATTTCAATTAGGCATATAAATTGGTATTATTTATTTTAAATTTATGCTTCTTTAAATATAAATCGTACGTTATATCAATTTGCAGAGAGTTTAATATAATACAAGGACAGATAGATATGTGAGGAAAAAAATATAGTTAAGCGGTTTTTTTATTTTGTTTTTTTTTTTTTTTTTTTTTAAGATATATTTAACTATTAATGACAGTGATGGATACACGTTGGAACTACCGTGAATGAAGTTTATAGGTAGATATGATACAATATAGAAAATCTAAAATTAATTGATATGTTTGAATATAAGAAAAAATTATGACAGTCGATTGATATAGACGATTAAAGACTGACTCTGTAATACCCTCACTTTCAGGAAAGCTTCAAATTGGATCATTCATGAACTGAATTAGCAGGGAGGATTCCACTAAAGAGAGAATCGATCTTTGCTCTCGACCGGATTCAAAGAGCGAAAAACCAATGGAGTGTTTACAAAATTTTATAGTGTATTAATTTTTTTTCCAAAGTCTAGATATGCGTATAATGGGCAGTAAAAGAGGTCGAAATTGCCCATTGACATACTTTAGGAACGGAAAAGTTTCTATGGAAAAGATGTCCTACATAGAAATTATCTAAGAAAACAGTTTCGTACATGAAAAGTGTTTAACGGAAATCTTTTCTATATATTTGAAAATGAAACACTTTTCTATATAAAGTTCTCTATGGGAACTGTTTAAGGAGACAGGATATTATATATAAAATGTGTCTAATGGACACTTTCCAATACGGAGAGACTATAAGAAACCACTTTTCTATAAAAAAAGATACTTAATGAGGCCCTATTCCATGTGAAGAATATATAAGAAGACTTTTTCCTGTAGAAAAATATCTTTTCTGACATTTTCCTACAGAGAACCATTTGTCTGTATGAAAAATATCCATGGAGGCACTTTTCTACATGGTTCTATTCCATGTGAAAAATATCTAAGAAGACATTTTAGACATTTTTTTTCTGACAAAAAATCTATTGTCAGCATGAAAAATATTCAAGATCTTACTTTTCTATATGGAGGCTGGCTAAGAAGACACTTTTCCTTACGGAATGTGTCCAGGGGCATACTTTTTTATACGACACATGTTCAAAGAGACGCTTTTAGTATAGAAAAATGTCTAAAGAGACAACCTTTTATATATAAAGTGTCCTAAGAAACAACTTTCTATATTCTTTTGTACGAAAAATTTTCAAGAAGAAACCATTCTTTCTTACGAAATATGTCCAGGGACACACTTTTCCATACAAAACATGTTCAAAGAGACACTTTTAATAACGAAAAGTTATTAAAAGTTTTCGTATAGAAAAATATCTAAAAACATAACTTTTTACATGTAAAGCGTCCTAAGAACACCTTTTTATATTCTTCTGTACGAAAAGTTTTCAAGGAGAAACCCTTCTTCCTTACGAAATGTGTCCAGGGACACACTTTTTTTCTATACAAAACGTGTTCAAAGAGACAATTTTAATAACGAAAAGTTTGCAAAGTTTCTATACGAAAAGCATCTAAGGAGACAACTTTTTAAATGTCCCAGGAGACATGTTTCTACATGCAAACCATTTAAGGAGGTGTGCTTATGAACGACAAGTTTACAAAAAAAAAAAAATAAATAAATAAATAAAAATCATTCTATATGAAAAGTTTTCAACGAAAACACCTTCTATATGGAAATTGCCCAGGAAATAAAAAGCGTGCAGAACACTTTTCTATATGAAGAGCAAATTCTTTTCTATATTGAAAATACATAAGCAATAATGTTGCCTTTGCCGACACTTTTGTACAGTGATAACTTCTTAAGCGTGGTGCTGTCTGCACAAAACAGTTTAAGCAGACATTTTTCATATGGAAGTTAAGTACTCAAACTTTTTTCTGTATGAACATTTCTAAACAGACTCTTTTTTATATAGAAAATATCTAAGCAGACAAGTTTCTGTATGAAAAGTGTCTAAGCAGACACTTTTCTATATGGAAGGTGTCTAAGAAAACAAATTCCCATATAAACATTTCTAAGTAGATGCTTCTATATAAAAAGTAGCTAAGCACACGTTCTTGTACAAGAAGAAGCATGTACGTGTGTAGGTATCCACGTAAGCACTTTTCTATATGAAAATTGCCTAAGCTTATATTTTTATATACGAGTACATATAAGCAAATTTTCTCTATAAAACTTTGTTTAAGCAATCTATGAAGGTAGTGTCTACGATGATATTTAAGATGTTTGTTTTTGCAATTTTTCAAGCAGACATTTTGTATAATCGATGTTTTTAAGCATCTATAAGCTTTACTATATAAAAAGTATCTTAGATGATACCTTTCTATTCAAAGAATGTTTAACTTTATTTGGAAGACACAAAATGTGTGCCTGTATCCTTTTTTTATGAGAATTTTTAAGCACACAATTTAACCGCAATTTCTAAATCAAATACTTTACTATATTTACTATATCACTTTTGTACATGAATAATATCTATAGGTAAGTATGAACTTTTCTCTATGGGAAAAATGCCTAAGCAGTCACTTGTCTATGAAAATATCAACCGAACTGACACTTTTCTAAGAAAACAGTGTCGGAGCAGACACTTTGTTGTTTACAGGAATCGTTCTCTTTTAATGCAGATATTCGCAAACACTTTTCTATATATAGAAAATATGAGCGGTGTCTAGACAGACATTTTTCTCCGTCAACAGCATTCAGAAAAATAGTTTTCTGAATGAAATGAATGTTTCTATACATAAAGTGTGTATTCAAACATTTTTCATATTGAAAAAGTTAATTTTGTATATGGAAATTATCTCTATACAATATTCTTCTTTATATAAAAATCGCCTAAACTGTTGCTCTTCTTAGTGCTTTGCACTTTTCTATAGGAAAACGGACGGTTGACAAAAATTTATATTTTCCGGAAGTATGACTTTTTATGTAAAATGTTTATTCTTGGGCAATTTTCTCAGTTAAGGTTGCCTTCTTAGACATATTTCTCTATGAAAAGTGTACTCTTATAAACTTTGCACAATGGAAATTATTTACCAATACACTTTTTTATATGAAATGGTTCCGCTCTGACAATTTCTATTTGAATTCTTAAATAGTTTTCTATGTGAAAACTCGTTAAACAAAATACTTTACATGTTAAAATAGTCTACTCTAATATACTTTCCTATATGAAAATTGGGTGCTGAGACAATTTTCCTTTTTTTTACAATATATAGGATGGCGCATAAGTAGCGCTAAGATTTGACTAGTGGATACATTTTTTTTTTTAAGTCTTTTTTTCGTCTCTACAGAATTAATTAAATAAATACTTGGGAAATTTGTGATGGAAAGGTACAGCACAGAACAAAAAGCAAAGTTGTTCAATTTTACTTTGAAAGTCAGCTTTTGATTACTCAGATCATATCGAAATTTCTTTCATGTTCGAAATGCTCCTAGCGCTCCAAGAATTTACAGATTGGTTGAGCGTTTTGGGCAACAAGACCTCGTGCAGTTCGAAATCAAGCGAACATTGCTCGAGTGCAAGCAAGTATTGAGGAAAACCCCGAAACTTCCACCAGGCGACGTTCTCAGCAGTTAAAGATGTATAGGGGGTCTTTTTCACATATGTTTCATCTTCTCCCATATGAGATGCAATTGGTTAACGAGTTAAAACGAAATAATGCACAAGAACGCATTCAATATAGTCTCCTTTAACATTACTTATGCGCCACCCTTTATTTCAATTTAGAAAAATTTTCACGACGATTGTTTTCTTTAAAGCCACACAAAACACAAAATCCAATTGTCGTTCAATAGCTCATAATTTTATTACTTTCACTGTATTTTCTATTGCAGATAGCAGTGGTGTCTTCCAGCAATACAATTTCTATTAACATGCAAATTAGGCAAAAAGAAAAAGTGTTGTGCCTTTGCAGTACATTTGTAGTTCTGAAAGAAATAGTAAGCATGTGGACTCCTCCTGTTATAACATCTATCATTTACGCTTTTCCGTATTATCCTTTGCCTTCCATGAGGGTATATTTCAAGAGTTCATCTGGGGAGTTTTTTTAGTACAATTTTAATACATTCTATTTTTTATTGTTACCAAACTATGATTAAAATTTGTATTTATTTATTTTTTTAAAGTCCAATTTGTTTTCTTGATACGAGTATGATTAATATGTAAAATTGTTTAAATTGTTTTTAATGTTCTCTTTGAAGCTTAGTTGTTTGTAGTGTTTATTTGAAAAAAGAAAAAAGTTTTATGCATTTAAATTTTGATTGCAATATTATTCCATTAAACCCATGTCCTGCTGCTGGCCTCCTATCTGGCTTTGGGTGGAGGATGGGAGGAGGGCGATTAAGTTTTTCACATAGAATTCAAATTGATTTTGTTGTCAAGAGAATTTCAACTAAGTTTGTGTTCCACATTTTACTCAAATTTATTCATATGTTATGGAAACATTGGATTTTGGCGTTGGCAATGGTGATGTTGTGTTCTCCTCTTCCTCGTCGTTTTCCTGCGAATCCTCTGGTTCGCCCAGGGCATGAACGAATTCATAAAAATCTATGCGGCCATCTCCATCCACATCGACCTCTTTGATCATGTCTTCAACTGTGGATGCAGGGAGGGGAAAATAAAACAACAAAGACAATTTGTTAGTTCTGTCGGAGGGTGGTGAAAACTATTTTAATAAAAACACAAACTAAATAAATAACCATACGTTTTGGATTCAAATGTGAACATTTATATAGTTTTAAGGTTAAAAGTATTATAAGTATAAATGTTAAAGTGTGTGATTTTTAGTAACATTTGACATTTTGCAAAGATACAATCGAAAGGGCCAACGCGGCAGCTTTACGGCACAGAAAACTAAATTTTACCAGTACTTTATTACAATGTTAACATGTGATTTGTGATTCCATATCATGCTGAATTACTGAATTTATGGTAAAATTTTTCAATTATAAGTCTATGCCTGTGCTCCAAATTTGCTGAATTAAGATATTACGTGTTTTTCAAAAAATCGCTATTATGGAAATACACGGAATTTTGAAATCACTCTATTTTGAAGCACTCTAAGGTCATAAACAATAACAGTAAAAAACTTACTCTAACTTACAAGTACATCAATAATTATCAAAATTCAATTTATTTAGTTTATCAAAAATTGCTCTTTTGAGAAGTTCCTATAGCTGGTGAACTACACCGAATTTTGGGAAGGACAAACGACTAAAATGTTAATTTATTGTTTTGAAACTCTGAGCGTTTTTCAAAAAATCGCTATTATAAACATTTAACATAACACTCGAAGTATAGAGATTGTGAAACTACATCTAGACGGCAACCTGCATTTAAAGGACATAAAAATAACAGAAATAAAAAACATATTCTTGTTTATATCAGTATTTTAGATATGTTACATAATTTTGCAAAAATCGCTATTTTGAAAAATGTTAATAACTAATGAGCAGCACCGAATTTTGAACTACAGATTGGACACGAAAACATCTTTAAATAAAGGCAACAATAATAAGGAATGAGCCCGATATGAAATTCTATTTAAGCCGTTTTTCTTCGAGACCAGATATATATTGCCCTAAGGCACAAAATGGCATTGAAAACTTAAACTTGAAAAAGCGCACAAATGGCTATAGGGAACAAGATATAGAGGCAATTTCAACAAGCCATATGAAATTAATTGTGAAGATTATGAAATTACATACAGAGGTGTGGAATAGAGTTTAAAGTGAATAGAAGGCAAAAGAGCCAAAGAATAGTCTTCTAACGAACTTGAAAGCAATACATAATTCTGTTGCTTTTGGAAAACTTTGCACAGGTATTCAATGATTTGGGTTATATGTAGGGTATAGTAAAATGAAATCCATTATTATTCCAATAGATGGTTTCAGAAATCTGTATAAGTGCGATTAGGTAATTCGTAAATCAAAAAAAAAAACTATGCAGGCAGTTTTTTGATTGCTTTACCCAGCATTGTTCGAACTCGCATCAAAGATAGACTCCAGTGAGGAGAAAATACGACTTAGTTTTTCTTCGATAAAGGTGAAAACGTACGCCAGGGGGCTGAAAATGTGAATAGTGTGAATGGTTCTGATACTGTAACTCCATTCCAGTAATTTTTATGTTAAAAATGTTCGACGCTCTTAAAGCTCAATAGTCGAAAACATTAAAAGAAAAAAAAACAGAATACCGTCAAGTTCCATTACCATTTAAGCACTATTGCGATTAACCAGAAGATAAGCATTTCATAGAAAAGCCTTTTGGAATCACTTGAATAAGGCTGAATACGAAAAGAAGCTCGATGAAAAGAAGAAACAAAATCGAAAAATTTTTGAAACGTATGATGACTGATGACGAAAAGCGGGTCACTTATGTAACGTCAAGCGAAATCGCCCGTGGTCAAATACCGGTGAGCCGGAATAAAGAGCGAACAAATCAGGATCAATGGCTTTGTTGTGTCTTTGGTGAAATTTGCGGGTAATCATGTACTTTGAGCTGCTCCCCTACGGTGAATATCTTAATTTGGGCCTGTATTGTCACGCCCAGAAGTGACCAGTTTTGACCAATAGGAGATGAATTTTGTTCCATCACAACATTGCCAGGCTACACACATTGATAGTCACTCGGCTTTGTTGATAGTCAAGAGCTTTGTTCTTACACATCCACCTTATAGACGTGACCTGACTCCAACTAATTATTACCTGTTCCCGTCTCGGCTTTGTTGATAGTCAAGAGCTTTGTTCTTACACATCCACCTTATAGACGTGACCTGACTCCAACTAATTATTACCTGTTCCCGTCTATGGCGAATGATTTTGTTGATGCAAAATTCACCTTAAGAGAAGCTTGCGAAAATTAGATATCCCACTTTTTTCCAATTGCAACAAGCATGTACAAATTGTAGACCAAACCAGTATCTGAGCTAAATTAGATCATTATAACTATGTTAAATACAGCATTCAATGACATGCAATATATAATGGATTTCTTTTTACTTCCTGCTTATATAATATAAAGAATCAAACCGATTTGAACGTTTGTCCCGCAAAATTTTTCTCGGGCAAACATTGTTTTATAGTAAATTAACTACACCGTTCTTAAATGAACGTGAAATTGAAGTCCTCTGCCCGACTGAGCTCCAATCGTTCGAATTTCTGACAATCTACCTCGATTAACTTTTAATGCGTTATTTTGACCTAGAAGATAACATCCTTTGCACCGCCTCCCATCTATGGTTTTTCCTTGAAAAGTGAAACAGCTCGTTCCATAAGAGGAGTGTTCGAATTTCGAACGATCCAGCTTGTTGCACTTTTATTGTAGCACTTTGATTTAAAAGGTAGCATCCTTTTTGCATCCTTTTTCTTTAAAAGACGAACAGTTCGAATTAAGGAAAATGTGCTCCTTAGCACTGATCTTTTCTTTATTCCAGTTATATCCCCTAAAATTTTCGAATTCTCTTGATACAATTTATATATGCCATCCATGCACATTTGCAAACCCATGATTTTAATTTTGTCCATTTGTTTAAGGTGGTGATACTATTTGTGTCTCCATTCTTCCCCATTCATACGAGTATGCTAAAAATATGTATTTCGAAATAAGTTTTCTAATTACTTGTTATATCTGATTTTGCACTCTAATAGAGGGAAATTCCAAAAATTCCTTTACATCTCTGTATACCTTGACAATTGAATGTAGACTCTAAATTTTATGATTTTAACTTCAGCTGTTCGTTCCAAGAGAGTATTTAAATTTTTTCCCTTCTTGTAATCGTTGTGTTCCTCGAAAGTACGAATTCCGAAAAATGTTTTTGATATCGCCCTTTTTTCGCAAGATTGATGTCTATATCGATTTTATTCATCATTGGTCGCTTGCCTTAGGTGGCGATAACGTTTTTGTCCCCTTTCTTCTTCGTTTTTTGCTTAGTAAAAGTGTGAATTTCTAAAAAAATTTAAGATCCCTGTAAACCATAATGTTTTACTCGTCAATTTTGTTCTTTTTTTCGTTCTGATGGTACCATTTTGACACCCTTTCATACTCCTTGAGCCACTAACAGTACGAATAACTGAAAATCTCTTTAAAATTTACATCTAAACCTAAGGCCTCCAACTGCAGCCGTTTGTTGCGTAGATGATGATACCAGTTTTGTCTGAATTCACCCATATTGTATCTCCTAAAAGCACGAATTTCCAAAGTTTGGAATCTATGGTACGGTTAGTGCAATACGATGTTGTGATTATAGCTTTAGCCGTTTCTTCTTGATGACGTTATCTTATTTTCCCGTTTTAATCACTGCTGGGTTCAAATTTTAAAAAATCTGTATTTTATCTCCCGATTTACTTTAGTTTCAACCAACATGTGTGCCCTCTTTCTTATAGACTTTTTCCCCCTACCTAGATATCTCGAGTCAATGCTAATAAATGAACGTACACCACTAATTTCATAATTTAAGCCTCAGCCGTCTGTTTTAGATGATGACACCATTTTTATCTCCTTTCTTTCCTGTTTTATCCTCTAAAAATACGAATTTTAGAAAATTTATTTTTATTATATGATGGCATTGAAAGAGGATTACAAGATCCAATTTTGGTGATTTCAACAACAGCCATTTGTTGTAGATAATGGTACAATTTGTGTCCCCATTCTTTCACGCTTTAATCCCTTAACGGATGAGTTTATACAAATCCCTAATAGGTGAGCACAAACAACTAAACTCAACTAAATTCTATTCTCAGTCATTGGGCATGGATAATGGCATTACTTCTAAAAAGGATGACACACCGACAGACAAAATTGGCAGATTTAACTCAATTTGTGGATAATTAGATTAAATTTTCATACTGAACATTCGTCATTTTCCTTATTTAGAGTTAAATCTGTCAAACGTATCTGTTAGCGTGTCATTTGCTTAACAGAAGCTCCAGATAGCTTACACTAAATTTGTTGTAGCCTGATATGTTGCTCGTGATATTTATTTAAAATTCATGATACTACCTATATAATATTTAATAATAATTAATTATAATCCATAAACGTTATTTCAACATTTCAAAAACAGGGCTTTTATTTCGTATATAAATTTCCATTTGCGCATAAAACATAGCATAGTATGATATGAGAATTTAAATGAAATCAGGAAGTCAATGAATTATGTTTAATATTTATTTGAACAATAGCGGATATCCCAACCCACTCAATTATTAAAAAAGGCGATTTCAATAGTCTACTTACTCTCCTCTTCGTCCAAATCTTCGCCCAAACATTGTAATACGGCTCTCAAATCGGAAGCGGTTATATAACCGCGATTATGTTTATCGAATACACGAAATGCATCACGTAATTCACGTTCCTCTTGATCGGCAGACGATAGACCTGATTTATCCTCATAGGCCATATTGGAGAGAATATCAACGAATTCTTCGAAGCTAACATTGCCGTCACCTAGAAAGAAGGCAAAAAAGGGAAACATAAAAAAACAAGATGGAGATGTAATTCGACAGTTCCACATAAATAACTAAATTTAAGAATTATTCTAACATAATTTTCCGTTGTGTACTTACCATCGACATCTATTTCTTGCAGCATCTCTTGCAGCTCTTCTACGCGGGCAAATTGACCTAAAGAACGCATTACTGTACCCAGTTCCTCCTTAGTAATACAACCATCGCCGTCTTTGTCGAATAAACGAAAAGCTTCGCGGAATTCTGTAAAATCAGAAAAGAACGAAAAGAGTGCAAAAAGCGGAAGAACCTTTAAGCCATATATTTGCTGTAGGAATTCTAAATGAGAGCAGCTACGATATGACCGAATCTGTAACCTGCTGTTGGTCTGTGCATTCGTCAAACATCGCAGGTTCGAAGCTCAAACTACTATCTTTATTTTTTTGTTCACGGTTAATTCATGAAATCTTTCCAAGGAGGTCTAACCACATCAGCCATGTTCCAATATAAGATATACTCAAGTTAACTTGAGGATGTATTCAAGTCCATCTTTATGGGAATACACGAGTTAACTGAATGACGAACTCAATTTTACTTCCTAAATAATATGTTCAAACAAATAAACTATATGTTCTAGAATTTTTCCCATCCAATATATACCATATTGAGCACACTAGTATATCACAGGGCATACATTCCTTGGCAAGGATGACGCCTAACTTGTAATCTCCTGCCAATGGGAAGGGAGGATGAACGGGCTCAGAGGCGCCAAATTATTTTGAAGGCAATGACTATTTCGGGGATATGAAGCGATACGTTTATATACATTTTATGGTCAATTGATCATGTGACTATCTTAGCTGCAACCTCGTCGGGATAATAACATATATTAGCATTATGGTTCTAGTCTATATTGCATATTCATGACGCTAGACGCTTTGCCACGTCCAATTAGTCCAATTTCTCATGACATGATTTGAAGATAGGCAAGTTCATCGACAATTATCGTCCCAACTACCTACCCAGGTCTTAAACCTGGAACGCATTTAGCACAGTCTTTAACTATTTTGGAAGATTTTTCCCTCCGTTTATTTTTCGTTTTGTTCAAAGTTTATACATATAGGTTAGCTGACAAACCAAAACTTGGCTCTTAACTCGGAGCCGGAATCTATACATAGATTATGACTGCAGGCTTCTGGCCCACCAGCTGACTCTCGAGCCAAAATTCCGGGTTGTTATTGACTTGCGCGCTATCTCGCACTTTTGGGGGCAGGAGCTTCAATTGAAAAATTCCTGGCTTTTGAGTTGCGAGGCTGGTAGCCAAGCCTACAAATTAGAAATACAAATTTTTTATATATTTCGAAGCTTTTCCAAATATTTCAAAACTCAAAAATCCAATAGGAAATTGCTGAAACAGAAAATTTGCCAAAACGCAGATATGCCTATAACTTAATAACTCAATTTGGCTTCAAAGAGTGTCTACTAATTAACTCTGCCATTGTGACAACTGTTAAACTAAGAAATTAAATTAAATTAAAACTAGCGGACCTAACAAAGAAGACACAAAAAAATTGAGAAAAATTTCCTTTTAGCTTAATACACTTTTTTCAGCGATATTCAATAGCGTCTATACCCCGTTTATAGTGAAAACTGTCAAACTCCTTAAAATAGTTGTCAACCACAGACTCCACCTCTTCATTGTTGGCAAATCTTTTGCCACCGAGGCATGTTCCCAAGTTTGTAAATACAAAATAGTCCGAGAGAGCTAATTCATTAATTTTGGCAATTTCAATAGTGGATGTGAGAACTGGAGCATTGTCTTGATAAAACAACACTTCCTTTTTCACCAAATGCGATCATTTTCCATAATTTCATCACCTAAACGCTGCAATAAATGTTCATAATATTCCTATGCGCATCCCAGAAAACAGACGCCTTGATCTTGCCTGCATATGGTCTTCACCTTCTTTGGACACAATTCTCCCATTCCAGTCCACTCCTTTGACCGTTCCTTTATCTCAGGTGTATAGTGGTGGAGCCATGTCTCATCCATGGTTATAAATCGAAGTAAAAATACGGCTCTATTACTGTGAAACATCGCCAAATACTCTACTGAAACATCTTCACGAAGCTGTTTTTGCTCTATTAAAAGCAGGCGCCCACAGCTTTCTCGTCTTCAAATCTTCGCTCAATATATGAGGTATAACAGTTCTTAAAACACCTATCATTACCAATAATTACCAATTCATTTGTCTTGGCTATCGTTACACGTAACAAGTAACACTTTTGAAAAACTTAATTTGTTTAACAATCCAACAATTTACCTCTCATTTGACTTTTGGATATTATGCGTCCACTGGCCGCTTCATATGATTCATTCGACGGCGTTCGTTGCGTAGAAAATTGACGTATTTTCGATTTACGTTTGTTGCTACGCTTATCTCCACGTAAGGCCAACCCTTCGGGGCCAGAACTTATCCTATGCTTCCGTGATTGTGTTGTAGTAACATCGAAAAAATCATCAACCTCTTCGACTTCATTATCCTCATCTACATCGTCATCGTAATCGTCTTCATCAGATTCGTCTGTAATGGATTCATCATCCTCGCCATCACCATTCCGGGTACTATTACCATTGTATTCATCTTCTTCATTGTCGTTGTCTTCGTAGTCTAACTCCTCGGAGAACTCCTCAACATAGGGGACCGTTGTCTTCGATGTCGGCCTAAGGTGACTCCTCTGCTGCGTTTCATGAAGCTGCCCCGCGCTTGAGGCCAAATCACACGAGGAATCTGTATCGGGATCTGAAGTATATCTTCGGCTTCGTTGAGTTTTTTGGCGACGTTGAGTCGCACTGCTAATGCTGGTGCTATCGTTTTTACGGGGCGAATGAGCGGTGTCTTCGGAGTCGGCGTCTTTTTTCCGTTGTCGTGGCGATCGACGACGTTTATGCACCTTAGAGGTGGCATCTAACAATGATGTTGGCTCTACCGAAGCGCTTTGTTCATTTTGTGTTGTCCCCGCTGCGCTAGCAGCCTGGGATGCGTCAATTTGCAGAACGTCGGTACTGTCAGGCAGCTGATCATCAGTTGAGAACACTTCGGAAGTGTCATCGACACCCACGGATGTATTACGTGTCTGTAAAGAAAACAAAACATTACGAGGTGGAACAGATATAATGATACGTATATTAAATTGTACGAATGTTTTAAAACTACAATGCCATTTAAATTCTATTACATAATTATTAAGTCCTTCAATCGTATGACACATCCACCTCCACGTTTTGTTGCAAACCGTTACGTGTGGGTTATATTTATGGTTAAGGAAGGTCTCATTTAAAGATTACTAGCCAATTGATTGATTGACTGACATGTTCACGATTCACATCTAAGACCACTTGCATGAAAGGGTCTGAGTTGGCGTACCTCAAGTGTAACCTTAATGAGAGCGATCTAAGCTGCTTTGTGAGCTTAGCATTTTAGCCTCTCTCCAATATATGGACGTTAAATCCACGCTGGGTGGGTGGAATCCTGAGTAATTATATCGCCAATACCGATTTAAGTGAACTAAGTGAAAGCAAAAAATACCCGAGGTATCCCACAATGCGGAGTTTTATCCCTACTGCTGTGACTCCTGGTAGTCAATCAACAGTTTACAATTGAAGCAGTGACGTTTTCCAATGGTTTTGTCTTTCTCCGCAGAGGCAAATATTTATCGGCCTTGGAACTTTGTAGTGAGCTAGTGGGTAATCCTACATCGTGATGATTCCACATATTGAATAGATTATCTTCACATGAAGGGAATTCAGGCCGATAAGGCTAAAAGGAACAAGATTGCAATTACTTACGAGGCCCAGTACTTCGGTTTCATCTTTGCTAGCAAGCAAATATAGAACGAGAACACAGTGAAAGGTATGACTCCACAAAGTGGAGTTTAATGGCCACTGATTAATTTCCCTTCTCTTTTAAATGGATAACATTAATGATTATCGTCCTCAAGGCGAAATATTTATCTGTCCTGTACAGAAATCGAGCGGTTTATTCATACACAAGAATTTCAGACCGGAAAAACTAGACGTAATTGGGTTACAATTGCACTTGGAAACAAACAAAAACGGAAGAGGGACGTTCCGAAAAACTTTAGTGATTTGAACGACTGTCGAAACTTCAATAGGAGGAGCTATTGCTACATTATCCAGTTTAGGTTTTTAAGAGAAGCA
>JAHXMU010000129.1:4908946-4933772 GCA_019455685.1 Philornis downsi | reverse complement strand
ATGGCTGTGGTTGCCCGAACACGTGTTTTCAGTGATCTTGCGTTGCTTCAGGGTATCCTGAAGGTAATGCGGCTACTTGAAAAACACTGCTTTTTGTCGATTAGGTTGAGGTGGGTAGCTAGACCTCACTCATAACCGGGAGGAAGCTCACTTCATGCCAGTGACTTCAAAGGTACTTTGGCTGAGAGAGGAAACAAGCTCTGAGGAAATTTTCCAAGGGGATATGCTTCTTATCTCAAAGGTGCTTCGACCAATCCTTCCGGGATTAGTCTGAGTTCCACAAAAGGAGCACTGGCTGTCGTGAACACGTTCAAAAACAGTCCCATGTGTGATGGCACACCGTGAGTAAGGCTTTTAAAGCGAGACCCACGTAAAATTGGACAATTATTGTTGTCAAAGGCAGCTTTAGAGTTAACAAAAAGGTACTAAGTGTAGAACTGATTTTCTTTGGTCTCCTACAGGACTCCGGATAGTGTGAATATCTTTGTTTGTGGATTTACCAGGTCTGATGCCGCACTGGTAAAGTTCAATCGGGTCAGATAGTGTAGGTATCATATCTGACTCAGCAGATTGTTTTAGGCAGTGGATAGTTGATACAAAGGGTCGCCTTTTTTGAATACAGAGCATAATACGCTCTGGTTTCAACCAATAGACGTGATTTTTTTAATTCAAATCGTATTTAGGAGCTGAAATACGCTCATTACTAGCTTATCGCCACCATTCTGCCTGGAAGTCATCAATATCCGCAGCATCGTTGTTCCTAACCAGTACTATTGCTATTCTGACCTTGATTTGGTTCAGTGCTGGACAATCTATGCCATCGTGGATAACTGACGATGATTTGATTTCTTCACTACTTCTCACATCGTCCTTAATAACAGCTTGCAGAAGTATTCTCTCCATAACTGCAGCACCCTCTGAGTATGTGTCATCAAATTTGCATTGTAGTCTCTTTCAGTCTGGAAATTAAGTAAACAATCATTTATGCTTCCTAACAAAGGTTTAAGATTAACAAAATCCGCCTGTATCAGACCCTATTTATTAGCACCTGAAGGTTTCGAAGAAGAAAGATTTCATAAATTTCTTGAGCCCATTACAATTAAAAGAAGTTTCATGAAACATGAGCTATATAAACTGGTTGCCATTATCGGTTTAAGCGCATCATGGACCAAGGCGTTAGGAATTCTTTATTGTATGGTTAAGAAATAGTCCTCATCAGCCGTCTAAGTGTGTAAGTGTTATTTCCACATTAAATTGAGGGAGTTCTGTATTCTTTTGGCATGCTGCAAAATCCATATTTCGTTTCTAACCTCCACAAGCACGTTACATTAAGAACTGTGGAGTTAAAGTTACGAAAAATCAGTATGTTAACATTTTCTGCAAGTTTTCTATAGAAGAAAAAATACTTTGACGGTATCAGATGCCAATCAATTTCAAACAATTTGAGGACATATGAAAGTAAAAAATGAAATAATTATTGCAGTAGATAAAACTGTAATAACCGATGGAGAGGTGCACAGCTAAAAACGGATACAGTTGGACAGGCGTTATGTAGAGTTATCCATTTAGTGGTTTTGAAACCGCTGGTCTGGCAAGGCTGTCAGCTTTTAAATACCTGTCATCTGAAGTGCTATTTAGTTAGCGAAAGGTTTGCCATTTACGAATAAGGATCGTTTAGCAACCGAAGAATAGTTAAAACTTACTATGAAAGTGGCGATTCATACGTAGGCTTTCAATCGGACAAAATTTTCTTCAGCAATGAAGCTCACTTCTCACTCGGTGGTTATGTCAACAACCAAAATTGTGGCATATGGTGCTCGGAAAACTAGGAAGTGATTGTGGGAAAGCCATTGCATCTGGGAAAAGTGACTGTTTGATGCGCATTATGGTCAGGAGGAACCTCAAAAAGATCCAATCCAGAGAAGATGACATTACATTTCGTACATAATGACAAGGTTCAAGGATGATGATGAAATAAAAGTTTCATGGGAATCATAGGTTTTTGTGTGCTTTATTTTACTTTAACTCTGAAACCGAAAAATGGATAATCCTATATTATCGTTAACATCGACTACACAATGCTCTACATAACCATGTCCAAAATAGAACAGTTACAAACATTAGTATGGGATGCAAACTGCGCCACTGTATTACCTTAAAATTTTTTCATTAACAGAAGTTCGACAGGACAACAATGGATCCATTTTATCAGTGGTTTGTTAAAACCTTAACAAACTCAAGTGCAAATTTATCAAATCATTGACCAATATTGTGTAACTCTGATTCAATTAAATCATATTTAGTAAATATAAACAGCTTCAATTTCAATAAAAACTATGGTTTTGCCAACAATAAAACTGGGTTTTGGTCATCCATTCAAATAGCAATTTTACTTGATTTGGACGAGGTTTCTCCTTGTTTCAACTCGGAATTTATAGTTTTGAGTAAGCGTTATCCAAAAAATCGCCATTTTGGTAGCTCTTAATGACATTAATAGTAATAATCAAAAACATGTTCTTACTTATGTCTATGTTTAGAGATTTCATTCTATCGCTTTATCGAAAATGATACCATATTCCCAAGATATTGAATCTGAAACACAGCTTACCGAAAATTCTGAAAAATGCTGTCACAAGCCGCAAGCTTTGGAACACTGTAAAATTTGAAGCACGCATACAGTATACCAAGTTTAGTTTAGTTTTAGAGTTGAAAATTGTTGCCTGAATAAGACCATATGTGGAGTAAGTCAAGTTGATGAGTATAAAGTATTTATGCTTTCAAGGTAAAGACAACTTAACTTGAAGTTTACAGTTTCAAGATTTTAAAAAATCGCTATTATGGAAATTTATTATAACTTTCGAAATATGTATACGGGATTTTAAAATAGCGTTTAAGCGACAACATGTGTCTTAAGAACATTAAAAATAATAACAAAGCAGCGTTTTATTACTTATATCAACGTTAAGAGATATCACGTAACATTTCAAAAATTGCTATTTTGAAAATTTCTATAACTTGTAAACTACAAAATTTTGGAAAAAACAATTTGACATAAATGTGCGCCAAAATAAGCACAATAAAAGTAATGAATAAACTTGACGTTGCTCTAACTTCATTTAAGCTATCTTTGCATGTGATCACAGACATGTGTGATGACATTTACTTAAAAAACGGCCCTGTATCACGTTTACTGTCATACAAGGATGTCAATAAATCGTTTCAGAAAATGGCTCTGAGACTGTCGGTACTAATTTTTTTATTTTTTATTTTATTGCGTCCGTAGCATAACTTATGTTTTTCGGTGCTACATTTGCCAACATAACCTATTTCACGTTTGGTGTTGAGTGTAGAATTACAGGTTTTTCGATAAGCTATCTATGATTGCGCTCCGCGCTATACTTTTCCATGATTTTTTGCATTGTTGAAAAATGAGTCGAAAGATAACTTGTCAAAGCAAAATTAGTCTTTGTTCATAAAGAGTTTTTGAAGTTAAACACTGATTGCACTTGGAATTTATTAATGACAACTGGTTAATTAATTTGAATCTAAATGATGCTACACCGAAAAAATTGCTTAGTTGACATCAGCTAAAATTTAAACTATGTCGTAGGTGATTTATTTATATTTTTTTTTTTTTATTTCTTCTATCATATTTACACTTAAAAAATATTTAGAAGTATTGCAGCTAGTATATATGTTTTTTTTTTCAAGTAAGAATCGTTTTCCATTAGGGAGAAGACAGTTAAAGGAAAAAGATAGGACAAAACCTTTTAAATAGTCAAACAAAAAATTGAGTTTAATGCCTCGACAGTATTAGTTAACGGCATTAATTCATAGATATTTTTTTATCACAGCTGTTCCTCTAAAGTTCTTATCAGTTCATGGGTTGATAACTTGTTTTGGTTTTCAAATTTATCATTTATTCTGGCAATAAAGTTATGTAGCGTGTCTTCCTTAAAACGTTCATGTCACATCAGTGTTGGGAACCTCATGTTTAAGCCATATACTTGTTTTAGGTTTTTATTCTGGAAACTTGAAGTTTTTTGAAGTGAGTTTTGGCACATCTTTTATACCAGACCTGACAGCCATATGTCATTGTTGGTCGAATGCACATCTTGTATAACAGCAGTTTATTTTTGGTATTTAATTGAGATCTACGATTGATCAGGAGGAAAAATGCTCGGCCACATTTTACAGCTTTGTCCGCAGCATGAAGCACGTGTTCTTTGAAGTTCAAATTTTTGTCCAATATTATGCCCAGGTATTTGACCGAATACTGCAGAGGAATATCTGTGCCACCTATGTTGAGCGTTGCTAAAGCGGTTCGTCTCGGCGATTTTTTGAAGGGGAAAATTATGGCTTGTGTTTTTCCCTCATTTATTTTTATTTTCCACTTCATGAAATATTTACTAATATGTAAGAGAGATTTCTTCATTTTTCTTAGAATTGAGTTTGAGACTTTACCACTTGTCATTATTGCTGTGTCGTCCGCATATATTGCAATAGCCTCATTTTTAATCAATTTGAAATCAGAAGTAAATATGGAGTACAAAGTTGGTGACAAAACAGAACCTTGTGGAACGCCTGCTGTTATCTTTCGAGCCGAGGATTGCTCGTCGTTCACACTAACTATGAATAGTCTATCGAACAAAAAACTTCGTACAATTTTCTGTAAATAAATAGGATATCCAAATTTATGGAGTTTACATATTAATTCGTTATGCCATATCGAGTCTAAAGCTTTTTCAATATGCAGAAATACCATTCCCGTACTTTTCCGCTGTATTTTATTATTCAAAACCATGTTTACAATTCCCTTGACTTGATGAATTGTCGAATGTTGATTCCGAAACCCATATTGTTCCTCTCTCAAAACCGAATTATTTTCTGCGTGTTCCTTGATCCTCCCCAGAATAATTTTTTCGAATACTTTGTCCACACAGTTGAGCATACTAATGGGACGGTAACTATTGGGGTCCTTGGCATCTTTCCCAGTTTTAAGAACAGGAACAACTTTAGCTTTCCTATAAATTGCTGGGAAATAGCCATTTCGCAAGCAGCAATTTAATGCATTTGTTATGACTTTGAATACAATATCAGGCATTTTCTTCAAAACTTTTGGTTTAATGCCATCTAGGCCAGGAGCCTTGTTGTTTTTTAAATTTTTAACAAAAAATTTAACTTCATCCACAGTGGTTTCGCAATATTCGTCTGCTTGAATTATCTGTCCGTCAAGCCATTTAATATGTTTGGTAGCGATTTGTTCTTTCGGTGAAATAACATTTGAGGTAATGGTGTGCGCGTCTTCAAAAACGTCAGCAATAATGTTTGCCTTTTCTACATTGTTATGTGCACTAGCACCATTTCTTGTCAGTTTATCAAATCTTAGGTTTAGCGCATTTCATAGCTTTAGACAACAGCCACAAGTTTTTCTTCCCAGGTGGCAACGCTTGCAATAACGCATTCCAGCTGATGTTTCTGTCATTCAACACATGGAATTGAATATTTACTAATATACAAAAAAAAAAAAAATATTTTAACTAAGAGCGTTGTTGAAATTTCACTGATCCATTAACAATCTGTGCAGTAGAAACATTTAGTAGTAGCTAACAACCAATCCCTTTCTGTTTTGAATATGCATTGGCGTTATATATTAGAATGTCTAAAGGAAGTACCGAATAATTGTTTAAAATTTATATTTATCCAAATAAACGCAATATTATTTTCTCATTAAGGAACGTTACGTCATCATCTAAAGTTAATCAATGTGCGTACCTATATAATATAATCTATCAATTGTACATCTTTCAATACAAAGGGTTCTCCTAAAGGGTTCCCTTTATTTTTTGTTTCAGTAAATTGTTTTGTATGCCTGGTACCAACCATTAGGTCTTGGAAGATAAATAAATCGCTGAAAAATATTTACCATATCAGATTGGAATACAATTTTCTGGTAGAGAAGCATCTTAGAAGGATTTTTTATGGAAAAATGACTTGGGGGAAACAATTCACATACACAATTACCTTGAAAACAATTTTGATAATGAAAATAAACTTCTACACAAAAAGTGTTTTCAAATTGATGTTGTCGTGAAATATGCCTTTTAATTTTCATACGGAAAATTATCATAGAAGGCAATGTTCATATAGAAAACTATCGGCGAAAATATTTTTCATATAGAAAAGATAAATAGATATAGAAGATAGTTTTTATATTGAAAAACTTTATCTAGAAAAGTAACATTGAAAACACTTTTCTATGGAAAAGTATCATTATAGACACTTTTCTAATAGAAAACTGTCATGGAAGGTACTTCTCTTACAGAAAACTGTCATGACAGGTACTTATCTTACAGAAAACTGAAAGAAACTTTTAGTAGAGATGCAGAAGAAGCAAAAAACACACCTTTGGTATAGAAAAGTGTCATGTAAATGAACTGGATTGCCGTGCTCCTTAGGATACCACCAAAACAAATTTCTCGATTTAGCAAAAATCGCTCTTCCTCTTCTTTGAAGCAGAAATCCGTTCCTCTACAATTTTGAAGAGAGGAAAGTTGAGAGCATAATTCGATTGATCTTTAATTCCGAGCATTTTATAGGGCATTCTCCCACCTCTCACACTTTTACACCAACGCAAAAGGATAATGGATATGTCAGTTCACCTGTATGAACTTTCTATACTATGTTTTACTTGGAAAGCAGTCTTGTCATCAATGTCCATAAAATGAACAAGTATTTTTTAATCAGTTACATTATAGCAAGGAGATTCCAATAGCCAACTATTGACTCCATAGGAACATGAATTGGGGTTGCCCGATTTTGTTCAAATTTTCAACACTCCCATTCTAGATCAAGTGTTATGGTTTGTGGTTAGTACACGCGACTATTGCTCGCATAATTCTAGGTTCAAAGGAGCATACAGCCACCTCTCATTATTAACACTTCGAGTAGTCGAGTAATCGTCTCGTAAATGCTTCTTAAACTGTGATGTTCGAAATTTTCATCAAACTATAGCTCCCGTTGAGTGAGTCTAAAAATGAATTGCCGGTAAGCCCACTAAATGTGAGAAGCTCTCCAACGTCTGTCTCATTCATGAAATGTTAACTCATTTGTCTTCTTGTTTTGTTATGATCTTGAGTTAGATTGTTAAAGATTTTCTAATTAAGAATAGTCTATAGTTGCAGGTTCCAATAAATAACCTACGATTTGAGCATGATTTTTCTTAAATTTTCAACACCAAATTTCTTACTATTGTTTTGTAATGTAGCCTAAAGTAGCATAACCTAACATAACTATTACAGAATCTCATTGAAATATTTACATTGCTCTTATTTTGCTATTTCGTTTTTCCTTAAAATGAAAGTTTTGAAATGTACATTTTGTATTCAGTTTCTTTTTAAATACATACATATGGAACATAACATAAAACATATACTAGATAGTTCCAACATTTGTTGTTTTTTTTTTGTTGCAACATCCTTAGTTTCTATATTATAGCAATAACGAGTATTTGTGAATTCGTTTTTCAGTATTTTCCATAAGAATTCATACAGGAAACTTTTTTTCATCATCTAAGAGACGGAGTGGGTACTTGCAGGTTTTAGTCGGAGAGAAACTTGAAGAAATTTGAAAACTGAATCTATATAAATGTGAAAAAAGTTATTTATGTTGTGTCATATATTTTATTGGAAAGGGCAGCGTTGCAGAATTAAAAAAAAAGCGCTCCAGGTAAAATAGTAAACCAATGTCAGTGCTATAGAATGTTGTAGATTTAAAATTGTACTAGAGAATAAAAACAGGTTCTTTATTCTATTTTCTAACAGTATACTAATACCAGTAATATAAGATGGCAACATATAAGATGGATTCAATACCGCACACAGTTACCTTTCATTATTTGAGCGGCCGTCATCTCGATGTGTCTGATAAATACTTTGAATAGTCGAGTAATCGACAAGGCTGGTTAATGCTTCTCAAACTGTAACGTTCGGTAATGTCGTTAAACTACAGGTTCCATTAAATGAGTTTAAAATGTTGAATGCGTGTAAGAATCTAGCTCGGCTTTAATATTGGTTGGACTGAGACTTTTCAAATGGAAATATTGAATTACATAATGGTGACCAATTTTTCCCATGTTTACAAATTCACTGAGATCGTTTACTTTTGCTAAAAATACCAAACAACGTGGCACCTTGAAACTTACAACATATGTTTTATAAGGTTGCCACTTTTCACTTGTTTTGCAAACTACTGATACCATCTACAGGGTGTCCGTCGGGAATTTACACTCCTTCGGTTATAGTTTTGCAGTTCAGGCAAAAAGAAGTTGTCTAACATCTCCACATAACACTCTTAATTCATTATTAATTAATTTTTAGCGACGATATCGCAACTCATTTCGTCACTTTGGAGAAATGAAGAAGTTTCGGGTGCTTGCGTTTCGAATTCGTTGTACTCCAGTAGCAGCAATTCTGCTTACTTACGTATGTATTGAGGTGAAAATGAGCTTCATCCGAAAACATCAGGTGTTGGTGAACGTTGAAAAGCGCTCAATGGCCTGGTATATGAAGTCTATCCTCTGATTTACATCCTGGGGCTTCAGGCGCTTGTGCTGATCATCTATCCACATTTAAAATGCTTGCCCCTTTTCAAATTGAAAAGTTCGAATCGTTACAAACATACAGACGCCCTGATTTTGGGTTTTCCAATGTTGTAACGGTCTCAAACAACTTTTTGACACATTTCCCAATAAAAGGGATTGCTAGGTGCATCATTTAGGAGGGGAATTCTTGAATATTGCAGAATCTTTAGCGCTCGGGCCTCCTCAAAGCAACTGAATTCCCAATATCCAGCCTATCAATTGACATACTCCCTGCGCACTTTGGACTCGTAGCGTTCACGCTTTAAGCATTATAAATATAAATTTTCTTTTCTTTTTCTATAAAAAACGTAATTATCTCACAGCGCCACTATCTTATCGTTAAAAAAAATCGTATCATTAGCGGCCTTGTAAAAAAGCGTCTGCGTTCATTTCAAATCCTCTTACATTAGTATTATTTTCCCTTAATTACTTATTACCTCATATTTCCCTCATTTCCTCAGAGAGCATCAAGCCAAACGTTGACAACAACAAAAACACAATGGAAATTTATTAAATGTCCTCTTGTTCCTAGAATCTTAAGTAATTCCCTCATTTAGTTTGGGAGATGTAATGGCCAACATTGATAACATTGGCTTTTATGCTTAAGTTTGACTTAACACAAAATGTTAACAACGAAGTGGATATTCAATTTCCATTTTTGGTTGAAATTATTGATTTGAAATGGTTGATTTATTAAAAAAATAATCCAATTATCGCAATAAAATCACCGTCTTCCAGGGGTTTTTATTGCAGGAATTTTAGATGGCTTATTGGGGCTCAATGACAAAGTCTTTCAAATTTGGCCACACCACAGCAAAACCATTGGATGCCAAACGTCAAAATGTTCACAGCAACTGTTTGTCCAATTGTTGTGCAAATATGACTGAAACACCAATAAATTTAACATTGGGTTGCCACAGGAGATACGAATTTGCAAATTTGGGAAACCATTCAATATTCCTTATATTACATTTTCAAATATATTGCTCAAAAATACTTTTTTTAAATTCACAGGATTATATAATGTATATGATTATTGCGCAAAAGTATATGGAACGTAATAATTTACCGACACTTGTCCAGCTAGTTAATGCAATGCCCTCAATTGCAATATATTCAGAGAAGCCTCATATCTGCATGGTATTTTTTCAAGGGAAGACAACTTAGCAACTACGCAAAACAAAAACATTTCATTACTTCAAACCATTAGTTTTCCTATAGTAGCTCCTTCTTCTTCTTCTTCTAGACACTGTCATCCACGTTGAGATGACAGATTTAACATACAAAATAGTAGCGTTAATGTTACTTGTTTGAAGTAGAATATATTTACGTTGTTTGAAGCAATTTGGAAGCGCTTCTGCTGGAAATAAAGATTCTGCACATACTGCTGCATTGCCACTAATGATTTTTTTTTTTTGGATTACTCCCATTTTTTTTATACTTCGACCGATTTCATTTTAGGTTACGTACTCCCTGGTAATGCCACCAGAAATATATCTGGTGGAAACTAAAGTCATCACTGATATAAGAAGGTAACATCTTTTGTTGAAACTCAATCTTCATTCCAACCTAATGGTTATTTCCAGCTCTAACACTAGGATCGAATACCCTGGCGTAATAAGTTAATTACCTTAATAGGCAAATACAAAGTTTTACATGCACTAAAGGTACGGCTGGGCCTTACCTTATATTGCCATCACCATGAATTGTGATTCACATTGGCGTAGATGGCGTACCCAGTTGTCATTACATAAAAAACCTTTTAAAAAGGGGGTTTTCTATAGATATTAAGTCAATGTCAACAAAAGTATCGGTAGTTGGTCTCAAAATATTTACTATTCATTGAAATCTATTGTATCGACTTCAAAATAGGACTCTTCCGAAGTAATGCGCTTATGCGAAAGAATAACGCAATCATCGAAACATTTTTCAAACACATTTGTTGGGAAAAACTTCAGTTCTCTCCACGAATTGTTTTTTATGTCTTCTATCGACTGGAGACGGGCAAATCAAAGTGGTAATTTGAGGCTTGGAAAGAGTAAAAAGTATATCAAGTCATTACGATGCTTGTATGATGAGATCGTTGAGCTTTTGACCAGAAAAACGTTCGCGGCGGTAGTTTTGTGATATGGTGCTTTGTCATGTGTAAAATTCAATTCCAAAAAGCCAAATCTGGCCTTTCTTTGGCGAATTTCTTCCCTCAAACCCAGCATAACGACCACATAATTTTCGTTATTTATTGCCTAATCATTTGGCATTAATTGATTAAAGAAAATAGTTAACATTTCCTTGAATTTCAATCGACTTTTAGGTGTTTTTTCGCATCCAGCTCAGTTGGATGGTTCCATTCCGAACATAGCTGGCTTACATATCAAACTCGCAAACCCATATCTCAACACCAACAACAATGCGTCTTATGAATATGGAGTCCGAATTAAACCACTCCAGCATGTCCCCAGCGAACTTTATCCGATGGAGATTTTGAAAAAAGTGCAGCTCCTTCGGAACTAGCAGAGCAACGAATTTCCAAACACAAGACATTCGTAAGAGGTCCTAAACTTTATCGAGGTTAACTTCAGTGGAAGATGTTAAACAACACATGTGCACGTATTTTTGATAAAGTCAGCTCACCGTAAGCGATCTGGCAGGCAAAATTCCATTTCCGAAAAAAAAAATTGAATCAAATTGTTTGTTCGGAATCCATAGTAAAAATAGCAAAACGCATTTGAGATGATCAAAGAAAATTTAGCATTTTAAACAAACTAAATGACAGATCGCGCTCAAACTCCCCTTCAGTATAACGGACAGTGGTATCAACTTAGCAGCAAAAAGAATTTTGTCAATCCATTTAAACTCTTTGTTTTTTTTTTTTGCAGAATTTTAAAATGTTGATTCTGAAAAGCAAAATGATATCGTATTCAATTTGGTTTTTGATTTATCAATCTTTCCATTTCGTTTTGTATCGGTGACAGTCCCAGGTTATTTATTTTATTTATGATTGGTATTAGTAGAAGATCTATCTAAAAGGCAAAAATCTCAGAGCAGGATATGCGATGGATATGAAACTTATTGAAATGAATCAAGCAAAGATTATGGTATGCTATGCGATAAGTACCAAACTTGGAAACGGTTAAATGCATAAAATGTATGTGACAGGCACAAGTTAATTTTGGAGCAACGTCCTTTCTCTTCTAATCTTTTGTGGTTAAGTATAGTGTAATTGCTCAATTTATGCCTCATTTCCTATCGTCAGCTTTATTTAATCTTAGAGAAAATACCACATTTGAATAATTGCCTGCAGACAAATTTGGCAAAGACAAGGTTTTAGCTTCAAGACTTCAACAGATTGTATTTTCAGAAATAAGGAAGATACGCATGACCTACTCACGTCTCACTATTTTGGAACTGATTTCACCTAATATTAACATGTTTTGAACATTTAAATCACATCCAAGTGAGTCTCACTAACCTGGTATCAATTTCATAAAATATCACCACATTTTATACATTTGAAATCACTTTCAAGTGTCTCCGTGCCTATCTTCTTTATTTCTTACAATAAATTCACGCCATCACATTTCTCTATTAATCTAAAGCAATGAAAAATTTACCATTGTAACACTTGACAATCCAGCGCTTGCCAAACACATTAACGGTTCATTGTCCGCACTTTATATTGCCTCCCCCAGTAACACCCTTAGTCTCTCCTATTTTGGCATAAATGTGCTTGAAGTTTCTTAATTCTTCATCCTGCTCATCAGAGCTCCCTCTGGTGATTACTTTTATTTAGGGACATTTGTAATCTCTATAATTAGCTTTCCACTTTCACCGGAAACAGAAAACATCATTAATGTCTGTCTATTTAACGTTTTCATTCCTTTTTTTTTTGTTGCAAATTCTTTTTAACTTTGTACTCGTTTGTGAGATGGGACCACATTAACTAATGTTGAAAGCAACAAATACGACAATTTCAGAATCCAATTAATTCAGTATAATTATTTTCTCCTTCTCCTCTGATGAACAGGAAAGTACGGGAGTTGTCTGTCGGCTAGAACTGCAGCTATACGATCAAATTATGTGGCATATAGATTGTGGCTACTAATAAATGGCTATAAAGACCAATAGTTTGGAATTGCTATTCGGAGATTCGGTTTACATTCAGTAGCATATGCGAGAGACGGAATTCTTGGTTACGCCCAGGCGGAAGATTAAGGCAATTGCAACAGAAGACCCGATACTAACAAGATGGTAGTCTCAATTACACACTCAGTAATACCGTGATTGCGGTCTCAGTTGCACAGGGACTTTCGTCTCAGTTGCACTGGGACTGCCGTTTCAGTTGCACTGGGACTGTCGTCTGAACTGCAATGGGACTGTCGTCTCAGTTGCACTAGGACTATCGCCTCAGTTGCACTGGGACTGTCGTCTGAGCTGCACTGGGACTGCCGTTTCAGTTGCACTGGGACTGTCGTCTCAGTTGCACTGGGACTGTCGTCTCAGTTGCACTGGGACTGTCGCCTCAGTTGCACTGGGACTGTCGTCTCAGTTGCGCTGGGACTGTCGTCTCAGTTGTGCTGGGGCTGTCGTCTCAGTTGCACTAGGACTGTCGTCTCAGTTGCACTGGAACTGTTGTCTCAGTTGCGCTGGGACTGTCGTTTCAGTTGCACTGGGACTGTCGTCTCAGTTGCACAGGGACTGTTGTTTCAGTTGCGTTGTGACTGTCGTCTCAGTTACGCTGGGACTGTCGTCTCAGTTGTGCTGGGGCTGTCGTCTCAGTTGCACTAGGACTGTCGTCTCAGTTGCACTAGGACTATTGTCTCAGTCGCACAGGGACTGTCGTCTCAGTTGCACGGGGACTGTAGCCTCAGTTGCGCGGTGACACTGAGACTGTAGTCTCAGTTCCTCCGTTACACTAGGACTGCAGTCACCGTTACACAGGGACGGTAGTCTTCGTCATCCTTTGACTTCACCGGGACTGTAGGTCCAGTTACGCTGCCATAGTAATCTCAGTTACACTGGGAAGGAGGACTCAATAATACTAGGACTGAAGTCTCAGTTATTCTGGAACACTAAGTTTCACTGAAATTGCGGTTTCAGTAAAAAAATTATATGAGGGGGGATGGCTCCTTCCAATGTCTGAATTTCTTTTAATTTAATGCATAACACTTTTGAAAAAATCCTTGTGTGGGCCTATCGGGCTGATTTTGCCCCGTTTGAAACTTAATCTGTCTATGAACATTAAGCATTTTTATGATAAAGCAATGCAACCTCTATAGTGTTTTCAAGAGAAACGCGGACGGAGGGTTCATATGCTTAGATTGACATTTGGAGTTTCACGACGATCAAGAATATACACGATGGCTGATGAATGTCGCTACCAAAATATTACTTATGGATATTGTAATGGATTTTCTTTCCAGAATTGCGCCCAGAATATCTTTTAAATCTGGATGTATTTTCAACTCACTGCTTGCCACCTAGCCACGTCAGTTATAACAGATTTGCAGCGAAAAAATCGAGTCAAGACGTTACGTTTCTGTATGAAAAGTTGACGCTCACTGCCATTAAAGTCCATTTGATTTGTCTTGGACTCGTCGAAAAGCTCTATACTATGTTGCGCAGGAGGTAAAGGAAATCGACTTAACAAAGCAGATAAGCGCATGTGATTTCTTGTTTAAGTACAAGCAAATGGAAATGACAACAATGCCAGCCGCAAAAAATTTTGGTCCAAGCAGGATGAACTTGTTCAAACTTCATCAAAGGCTGAATGGCCCCAAAAAAAGGGTAATGTCAATTTGTTGGGATTGTACTGTGAAATGCGTCCAAGGAAACAATTGATGAATCTTGATGAAGCGCTGAAATAAAAAAGAGGTAAGGACTCATAGTCCTGATATCACGCCTCCTGATTTGAATGGAGAATTCTTCCATTTTTCAAATCTGATGTCAAAAATTTAACTGAATGATGGCAGAAGTTTATTTAACAAAATGGCTCTTATATTATCGACTAAAATTAATTATTTGAATAAGCAATATGAATTTTGAATAAGAGCAGTTATTGGAATCGGCTTTAGAATCTAAGTTGATAATTTTATAATTGCGGTATAACGCAAAATGACTCTGCTATGATCTCAATTATATTGACGTAAATATCAGTTACGGGTAAAACGTACCCATCTCTTTCATTATTCAGCCCATGAAACTTTCACACAAAAATTTTACAAAACATACTATTTTTCCAAGAATAATTAAATGTGTAAAAGAAACGCAATTGTCACACATATAAATTATGGTTTCTACCTCAAATATTCTTTAACGTATCTACCGACATCATGGTCTACATACTTTCCTAACGTCCGTTCTATTTTAATGCGGATGCTGCTTACTGTTATATATACGGAAATTATGGTACTTTTTGCGTTCCCCGTTCCCCGTACTCTGAAAAAACTTTTGTACAATTTCCTCGCAATCTTTCTAAATACATTTTGTTCTCATTTGTTATTGTTCCGTTTTTAATATCGTTGGTGTTTCCACATACATTATTCAGTTTTCTTATACGATGATGGTAACCACAGCGGTAATGATTAATGTTGTTAGTCAAAAGAATGGCGGTGATTGGTAGCAGTTTTTAGTTGGCTTGACTAAGTTGTAGGATATAAATATGGGAGTTTTTAATGATTAAAGTTTGTGCTTACAAATTTATGATGGCCGTAAAAACTAGCAATTGGTTCAAAATATGCGAATGTCGAGGTAATCCAAAATGTTTGTTACATTAAGTGAGAAATAAATAGTAGGAGTTGGCAATTTAAACTGCCCGCGCTAGTCGAAGGTATGAACGTTTTCCCTATATTGGTATAACTGTCCTTGATTATGATGCTAGATTTCACCTCAGGGGGAGTCTGCTCCTTCATTTACGACTGTAAAACATTGGATAGCAGAGTTTAAACGAGGTCGTACGAGCTGCCAAGACAAACACCGTAGTGGTCGACCAATGAAATGACAGGCATTTCAAAAAGTGCTGTACATCGTATATTGACCGAAGATTTGAAGATAAAGCTGTGCGCAAGATGGGTGCCGCACTTGCTTTCAATAGAGCAAAAACTGCGACGTGACGATGTTCCAGTAGAGTATTTAGCGATGTTTCATCGTAATAAAGCCGAATCTTTGCGTCGATTTATAACCATGGATGAGACATGGGTCCACCGTTTCACACCTGAGACAAAGGAACAGTCAAAGCAGTGGACTGGAATGGGAGAATCCAAATAAGACGAAGGCGAAGACGATTCCATCGGCTGGCAAGGTGATGGCGTCTGTTTTTTGAGATACGCATGGGATCAGAAAGGAAAAACTATCAATAGCGAATATTATGTTAATTTATTGTTGCATTTTATTAGCATAGTTGATATGATTTGAGAGCCCCAACGCTTTTTCTTGACGCGTAAAATATGGATTATATTTTGTTTTTGCTTTACAACTTTTGTTGTTGTAAGAATTTTTTGTTATTTTTTTTAAATTAATAAGAGAATTGAATAACGACTTCAAAAACATAAAATGTTAAATTTAGTCCTTTACTTAAAGGCTGAAATAAAAACTTCATTATAACAAATGATTTTGCACACTTTATTTTGACGCTCACAGTATCAGTCACGAGCAATCGAAAACGAATCATTGTCAAGATCGGCAGTAAGTTAAGGCAGTTGGTGTCATATTGTTGCATATTACGGTCTTTCAGTAGGGAAGATCCTTAAAAACAAAGAGTGGCTGCTAATAGCTGAAGTGATATATAAGTATAAATATACGATACATCATTCACTTACGTTTTCACATCATAAACATAAAGCCGAGCTAGATTCTACTCTCGGGAAGTCTGCTCCTTCGTTTACGACTGTAAAATATTGGGCAGCAAAGTTTAAACAAGAAAGCTGTGCGCAGGATGGGTGCCGCACTTGCTTTCAATTGATCAAAAACAATGTCGTGAAGGTGTTTCAGTAGAGTGTTTGGCGATGTTTCATCGTAATAATGCCGAATTTTTGCGTCGATTTATACTCGTAACCATGGATAAGACATGGATCCACCACTTCACACTTCAGACAAAGGAACAGTCATAGCAGTGAATTGGAATGGGAGAATCGTGTCCAAAGAAGACGAAGGCGAAGACGAAGACGGTTCCTTCTACAGGCATATAACTAGCAAATACAGACGACGGTGGCGGTCCTTCAGTGACGTTGCCAACTTTTTTGTTTTGGCTTTCAACACTGAAATCAGTGAAATAAGTGTTTCTACGGCATAATATGTTGGGTAATAATATATTCCTAAAAAGATGCTTTTTTGTATTATAATTTTACTTCACAAATTTACAAATACATATATTACCGAACATGTTATAACGTAAAAAAGTAAATAGGGAGCCAACACAAAAACATTGCCGTTGTCATGTAAGAAAGATTTCCCTGTGTTGGAAATCAGCACAAAAATGTAGGCATTGCCAACATAGTAGTGTCTGGCGGAAAATGTAGCTTCAGATTTCATTACCATTTTTTACATAGAATTTCAACGCAAAAAATCAGCATAATAACAGCTTCTACGCACTGCCCGTGGGTAGCATCATAGGCGGCTACCCACTATCGTGTATAGGTATAATATCCCAGGACAGTTACACATTTTTCTTAAATACTGTGCAATTTTACGAATGACTTACAGCCCTGGATTACACATGAATATCTCGTGGGCACTACGTGCTCAGTTATGTTTCGAAGTAAGGCAGTAAATAATCTCATTTTAGTAGAATCTATAAAATGTGAGCCTTCACAAAGTATAAAACAAATAAAAATCGGCCTTTAAAAAAAAAAAAAAAAACAATAACTAAAACATAAAACTGCCTGCAACTGGAATACTGAGCTTTAAATCATGAAAGTAATACAGATTTTTACCTCCTTAGGAGTCTTACCATTAAAAATTAAAAAAAAAAAAACACTAATATAATAAAAATCGCTAAAATTTAAATATGGCTATATACCGCATTAGTGGATCTTCTTATCCTTCAAATGACACCATTTGGCAAGTTCGTGAAAGACGGATATAAAGCGGGGAAAACCACCAATTAAAAAATCGCTTTAATACGAATACGGAACGTAGAAAAAAGCTGTTTGGATTTTTGCATATAAAAAGTCGCTGGATTTTTTTAACAGTTACGGTTTTGGTCTTAAAAATTGATATGATGATTTTCGCATTTTTGCATCCCCATGATACGCAAAAGAAAATTATTATGTTCCAAATTTCCCTAAGTATTGAAAAAATTAAAACTTTTTGTTGTTTATCTGAACTTTTTCAAACTTTTGGTATAAGCACCGTTTTAAAGCACACATATGTACACATTACTCCATTCTACTACCATTCAGTAATTTCCTTAAGATTTCCTCCCTGCCCCCTGAACGTATGTAGGTGGAGTGCCATCACTTTAACATGATCTGTCAATAACAACGATAACATAACAACTCTCACCATATTCCACAAATGTTTGGCTATTTACAAAAACAAAAAAAAAACTTTACTTTAGCCGCTCCAATAAGCAATTATATGTTGTGACCCACAGGGCAAAGAGCGATTCCCCTGATATTTGTGCACCAAGGCAACCGGAAATTGAGATGTACTCAATTGGCAGTCAATCGTTGTTTCCGAAAGTTTAAGAAAATTGTTGAAAGGTTAAAGACCAATTTATTGCTATGTAGGAAAGTACATTTTTTTAATAAGAAATCTGTGATTTTTCAAGTATTTAATTTTTATACAAAAAAAAAAAAAAAAATAAAAACCAAAATATTCCACCATCCACTAGGAAATGATCGGAGAACTTTGCAGAAATTCCAAGGCAAATCAGGAACTCCGGCTTGCGGATAAGTACCTCCTCAGACATCCGCCCAATGGTTGAATAAACTGACATGTTACGACCAGCGTTGTCAGATTTGGTGATTTGTCGCCAAACGTAGCGATTTCAAAACACTTTTGGCGACGAAAATTTCAGAATGGCGATTGACGAGGAACTTGGCAGTTTTTTAAGAACTTGGCGATATTTTAAAGACGGAATGGAGTTAATGTGAACCCACTTTAATGTGTCATTTTGCCATATCCTTTTGTAACATTTCTAGAAAATTATGATCTGGCAACATTATTAAATGTGTTTTTGGTATTGCGTGGGTGGCAACGATAAATGCTTTGAAATATAAAAAGAAATAACAAATAGTAATCGGCGCCAAAAATCAAATTTTTGTAATGATTGATGTGAAAATTCAAAAATCACAAGTGGACATCGAAATTCTGAACCAAAAATGGCATCTGCATCAAAGCCATCAAAAATGGATCGCAATCATAATTCGGATTCTGAACAAGAATCCTGGGTAAACACCTGTTTTGGAAATACGCTCCACGATACCAAACAGGCCAACATCGTTATTATTATTATTGAAGGCGTAAACGATGTAGATGAAATCGTCCACTACCCGAAAGATATAGTTGTCAGACGAGTTGACTCTTCGTTCGTCGAAACGAATAACTTGGTTTCATCCTCAATTACCGCCAGACGCACTGTGAGTAACTCCTTAATGCCTAAGAAGACTGCAGTAACATGAAGCAGGATTTTGCCAATAACATCATAAATGTATACAAAAAAGTATACCTTTTATTGAAAACAACACTAGTCGTTTACTGCAGCTTTCGTCATTGCCATCTCCATAAATATTTAGAGGAGATCCGACAATAGACCATTGGCCTGTCTGAAGACTAATTAGGTATGAAATGGCTCTGTAAGATGTTTTCCCATCTTAACCATCGTCGCTGACCAACAATATCTTCACTTCACAATCAATCTTTCAATCTTTTTTGTGGCTTCTTACAAATTCGGCACATCTGGCTCTCGAATGCGGCTTTATAATCAGCGAAAAGGTGATATATATCGATCTGCTTTTCTAGGTTCTTCTCAAAGATATGCGTAGCGTGAATACTTGGTCAATTATAAATTCACCATTTCTGAAGTCGTACTGTTTAGACCTCATTAGATCAGACAGAACAGACTTTAGTCTATCACATATTACGCTCAACAGAACCTTATAAGCTATGCGTACGTATAATTGAATATACACTTTCTCAAACAAAGCACATATTTCACTTAGATTCCAATCAACTAGCATGCATTCCCTGAGCCACATTGATTTTAGGAACCGATGCATGATGTTTACCAGCTCATCAGCAGCGGTTTTAAACAGATCCATTGGCGTGCCATCATTACCCGCAAATTTTTTTGGTTTTAAATATTGAGGCTGCTATTCTAATCTCGTTTCGGTTCGGTGCTTGAGAATCTATGCCATCTTCGATAATTGACAATATTTTTTCACTTATGCTGCCGTCTTGCAGCACATGCTGCGTATCTGTGAACAGGGTATCACCTTCTAGTTGCGGAGCCCTGCAACATAACCTGTGGTTTTAATCTTTTGTTAGAATTTTTAGGCTTCATATCTGTCTCTGCACCTTTCGATGTCCTCGTCCTCCCGAATTTTGCACAACCATTTCCTTTGCTTAAAAATACAGTGGGCTCTAGCACTGTCATGCTGCATCCTTTTCCTCAAGCACAATGTGACATTCTTCATCATACGAGGAGTTGTCGGTATGCGGTTTTTTCATACGTAAGCAACGTTTTTGTGCTATTATTCATATGTGCCCTGAAGTAAGGATTCATTACAACAGAAGTATTCAAGTATTATATGTCTTACGGGATGCAAGGGCGGTCCCAAAATTAGCCCTCCTAACAAAGAAGACGCAAAAAAGTTGGGAAAAATTATCTTTATTTTTCAACATAATCTCCTTTTAGCTCGATATACCCTGTTTATAGTAAGAACTATCGAATTCCTTAAAAAAGCTATCAACCGCAGATTCCACCTCTTCATTGTTGGCAAATGTTTCACCACCGATCCATTTTCTCAAGTTTGGAAATAGAAAATAGAAAAATTCGAACCTTTATTCATTAATGTTGGCCATCGCAATAGTGGATGTGTGACCTGGAGCATTGTCTTGATGAAACAACACTTTCTGAAGATAATCAAAAAAATTAACCCATGAGCGTTCCAAAAAAACAGACACCATGACCTTGCCTGCAGATGGAACTGTCTTCCCTTCTTTGAAAACGATTCTCCCATTCCAGTCCACTGCCTTGGCTGTTCCTTTGTCTCAGGTGATTTCGCTATATTGAAAGCATGCGCGGCAGCCATCTTGCATACAGATTTCCCATCTTCAAATCTTTGGTCAATATATACTTTTGAGACCTCCCTTCTGTGTATGTACATATGTGGTCACAATGAAAAGCGATTTAACTGAAGTCATAACAAAGTCTAGTTTCTTGATTCCTATTGTTGCTGTTTCTATATATCTACGCCCAGTTCTCAGCCCAACATTCAATGTAGTTTACAACATTTAACCATTTTTGAAACATCGATTTTCAAAAAAGGATATAATATCCTCAATCATTGACATTAGTGGGAGTGTTTATGTCCGTTTATGTCCTTAAGACGATTGTTGTCATCTGAGTATGAAATCAAAAATCTAAGTTTTACGAAAGTTATAACAAATATTCATTATAGCGATTTTTTGAACTAAAATAATAAATTCTGAATCAAAATCGTTTTTACATATAAGCACAGACAATAATTGCACTGTATATATGTACTATAGACAAATAATTTAGATCTGGAATCAAAGTTGGAATGGTTAGAGAGCCAAGAGTGTAATGTGATACCGCTCTCTTCGTTACTCTGTTTACACAATAACCCTCACAGAGAAGAATTACAGCCAGAGACAAATGCGGCCTCTGTGAATAGCTCTATAACTTTACATATTTTGGCCACTATTTTTGCAGATTAGGGTAAATTAAACAATAATATATGAAGACCATCACATACGATGTTAAACTGTTAAGAGAGAAGGATAAATTACGCTCATGAGTAAACGTTGTAAGCACGCAAAATTCACTCCAGCGCAATCACTTTGCATCTATTTGTGTAGTATACAGATCAAGAAACTCCTTTGCTCAGTTCTTTTCAAAACAAGGTTGAAGTCAAAGAACCTAAATGAAGTTAAAGAAAAGAAAGTTGTGACCTTGACTATGACTTTGCTACAAAGTATACGATATCAGTTCACCTAATACTGTAAACTTACGATTTACGATGATTTCGTTGATTTTTCTGTCTATCTAAAGCGTCAAATCAATGCATTTTCTAAACCTGTTCATGATGCACGCAATTTCATCGGAAAACTATTAACGTTCTTGTGGTGATTAAAACTAGAAATATTTCCGGAAGGTATTATCGGTGTTTTGCCTGCCATCAATGTACCATTGATATATTGCGAGCAAATAAAACAGCTATATCAAAGAGCTTACAATATGTACAAGAGGAGTAAGCAAGCCACACACACCATCGCCCCGGTCTGTGCGAACAACGGAATTTCTTTTAGTAGTCTCTTTGCTTTCGAGCACGTCTGATAGTATTTTTATTTAACATCCCGGGGGCATTCATTACAATTTTTCAACTAATGGTTTCTCTTTACCGTATAGTCCGTTTGTATATTCTGTAAGCTTTTTGGTAAATGTGTCAACAATATCAATTTATTCTGACACATTGACGGATTAGTCTGACAGATTTAATTCTATTTGGGAAAATTGACTAATATCATAGAGTAAAGAAATATGTCAAGAGAATATTATTCTAGCACAGCGGATAAAAATTTGGTCTTGAAAACGTTGAGTCGTTCTTGTCATACATTTACTACCAAATATATTTATTTGCAACCAGAACCATGACAAGTAAGTAATAATAGAAAAATAGCAAACAGCGACAAATAGGTCCCAACAATTACAATAGGAACAATTTGACGTTTCTCTTCTTTCCTCTTTTTAACTCATTTGAGGGAAATGATTTAGAAAATGAATAAAATAACGACATGAATGATATGATTTGCTCGTTATTTGTCGTTATTCACTTACCCTCCTAATGTTATTATTCACCACAGAGAAGAATTACAGACGGAGCCTGCGTTTATCTCTGGAATGAATTTTGTTAAGTCTGAACGCTAAGTCAGTAGCATAAGTCTATACGTTCACGCACTCTTTCACAATATGGAACTTTGATTATTTCAACTTTTATTTATAAATGTTAGTAATTACATTATTACAAGCTATTAAAAATATTAACAAAAATATGCAAAATTATCGAAATATTAAACAAAGATTGCGGACAAGAAAACAGTATTAGCCAGCTTTCCGGCCGCTCCACTAGTCTAAATTGTCATTCCAGAGACATATGCGGCATCTGTAAGTAATTCTTTTCCGTGTTATTTACTCTATACTAATATTCAGTAACCGGCCGTGGTACGATGGTTATTACACGCAATTATTGTTCGCATGGTCGATGTGTCTGACGAAAACTTCAAGCAGTCGAGTAATCGACAAGTCTGGTAAATGCTTTTCAAACTGAGACTTTCGGGATCGTCGTTAAACTGTACGTCCCGTTGAGTAGTCTAAAAATAGAATGCGTGTAAACTCACTGAATGTGAGAAGCTTCACCATATCTCATTCATGAAATTCAAAAGAATTTGTTTCAATATTCAGTATGAAAATAGATCCAAATTATCTATAAATACGGCAAAATCCGCCATATCAATTTGTTAGTATGTCATTTCCTTTAACACAAAAATTGTTGTGAAATAATTCATTTAACGCATTGTTTCCAACAAATGAATGCATCATTGGAAGTGTTTCGATTGTTAGCATTTTTGTTTCGCCTGTCTTTCTTGCTCATTATATTCACATCAATTGATAATATTTATCATTTCTTTGTGTGAAAGTATAAAAATGGTCAATTTATTAAAAAATAAAATAAATAAAAACTTAATAAATTTGGGGGAAATAGTTCAACTTTCAATATAAAATTAAGCTTGTTGCATGGGACAAATAAAATAGTCACATTATGAAATTTGCTACGATTCATGACTTGGAATGAATCAATGATAAGATTGGCCCGATAAAGGTAAATATCTACCCACGTACTCGCTATTTATTGCAAATTGCATAACGAACAAATAAACAATTTTTACGTTAATACAAATTATGTTTAAAATTAAAATATTAATATAACAGTTTATTAAGTTAATGCAAATCATAGTATTTTCACGCAGTGGGGTTTTTTTAAACAGATCAACTTGGAGTCGGTAATTCTGAACTAATTTTGATTGCCCCCTTTTAGTTGAAGGTAATTAAAATTTCTTTTTGATCTTCTGCACCATTTCGAATTAAAATTAACAAAAAGCTATCAAAATTCAAAAGATTCTGTTTGAAATTCAAAAATTCCATTTCAAACTGGAAGGACGTCGATTTCAAATCAAAATATCACCTTAAAATTCAACAATCTTAACATCTTAACTTGTGTAATGGATGCTATATACGATGTGATCAAAAAATAACCGTTATTTTCAAATTTCGTGAGTTACGTAATTCTTTATTTTTTAGTAGTAGTATTTATAGTATCGTATCTTCTAGTATTTTTCAGTAACTACACCCACAATTAGGGCTAACTCTTTCACACATACGAAATCTAACAACTACTGGAATTTTTTGAGAAAATTATGAAAAATGTTCATTGCAGAGATAGTTCCAATATGGTAATAATTTGATGTATAGGCAAGGTTTTTCGTTGCTGGTCCGTTTTTGCTCAATTTCGAACATAATCTGCCTATGACTACGCGGCATTCGCAAGCGATTCGGACTACGCGGGATTCGCAAGCGATTCGGTCTCTATTTCCAGGAGCAACCGGATAAAAACTGGAAAACTTCTCCGCAACAAAGGTTTCGTTAGGATAAGTTCTCCGCATTGGAGTTGTCTATAAGCAAACTTCTCCACAACGAAGTTTTCTATAAGATAACTTCTCCGCAACGAAGTTTCATATAAGAAAACTGTTCCACAACGAAGTTTCCTATAAGAAAACTTCTTTGCAATGAAACAAAAAACTTCTCTGAAGAAAACTTCTCCGGAACGAAGTTTTCTATGAGAAAACTCCGCCGCAACGAAGTTTTCTATGAGAAAACTCCTCCACAACGAAGTTCTCTATGAGAAAACTCCTCCGCAACGAAGTTTCCTATGAGAAAACTCCTCC
>JAHXMU010000129.1:4826530-4906916 GCA_019455685.1 Philornis downsi | reverse complement strand
TGCGAAAACTTCTCTGCAACGAAGTTTTCTATGCAAAAGCTTCTCTGCAACGGTTTTCTATGAGAAAACTTCTCTGCAACGAAGTTTTCTATGAGAAAACTCCTTTGCAACGAAGTTTTGTATGAGAAAACTTCTGTGCAATGAAGTTTTCTATGAGAAAACGTCTGTGCAATGAAGTTTTCTATGAGGAAACTTTTGTGCAATGAAATTTTCTATGAGAAAACTTCGCTGCAACGAAGTTTTTCTCATAGAAAAAAGGAGAAAACTTCTCCGGAACGAAGTTTTCTATGAGAAAACCACCAAAGTTTTGTCAACGAAGTTTTCTATGAGGAAACTTCTCATCAACGAAGTTTTCTATAAGAAAACTACAATAAAAAACAATTCAGCAATTATTATAACTTTTCTATAAACAACTTTTTCATGAAATTACCGATAAGAATTTCCACGAAAAATGTTTCTGTAATACAAATGAAGACAAAGGACTGTTCTATGAACATTTCTACTAGTTCATTAATGGGAACTTATCTTATAGTAAAGTTCATTTATGGAAACTCTTCTGATAGAATGAATTATTGGCATGAACTTTCCTTATACACAATTTTATTAACGTCGATTCTTCTTACAAACGGGCTCATTGAGGAGAACTATTGTTACAGAAAAGTTCAGTTCTATCACCTTGAATTATATCTTGTTTTTAATAACGAATAAGCTTTTCGTATGTCCTATATTAGAAAGGTTATTTTTTATTGAAAGCTCATCTTGAAATCTATTTTTTAAAAAATATATTATAGATTTGCTCACCACTGTCTTTTGAAAATATTCGTTGGTAGAAACTTTTACTGAAGAAAAACTTATGATGCAAATATTTTGTTGTTGGAAAATTTTCGTACAGAAAAAGCAATTGGAAACTTTGCCTTCAAAAACAAATTTTGTATGTATGCATTTTTTTCCTTCGAGAAAAAGTTTCTTAGTCAGTATGGGGTATGTTTCCTGGTGAGAACTTTTCCTCATGTATAAATTCCTTTGTGATACCAATTTTCCCATAGAATGCTTAGTGGAAATATGTTTTCATATGGAGAAGTTGTTTATCCAGTATTATTCTCACAGGAAAGTTCCTTAATGAAAAAGTGTCTTATTTTCTTTTAGCAAATTTCTATGGTACTAACTTTTCTCCAATCCCAAACCCAAATTCTGCAAAAATATTTACTCGTACTAAGCTGCTTGTTAAATCCTACCAACCAACTTGTAATAACGGGCTTTAGCAGTTTCTCAGGTAAAGATGCTTAAATAAACCTCCTGCTATCCGCACACAAGTATAGGTAAGTACACTCTTCACAGACGTACACACGCATGCATGACGATACAATCGATGCTCAGTAGACTACTGACGCAGCAGCCATGTTTTAAAGTATAAAATATTTAAGTGCTCAAGACGTAGACTACAAAATACGAGTATAGATAGCAACCATTCAGAAGCGGAACGAATGGCCACAAACGCCTTCAATCAGGCCTACTTTTTTTAAAGACCTTTTAAGACTAAAGAGAGCAAATGTATAAAAGGGCAAATTGGTGTATTTAGTGTTACGAGCGACTAGTGTGTTGATTGCAAACAACATGTAGCCGCTGCCATATTCACAGTTAGCTTTAACAGCTTTTCTCATAGCGACTTATACAGGGTGGGCCATAAGGGTGTTGGCGGTTTAAATATTCAATTAAAAAAAACTACGAAACATAAAAAAAATATATTTGTATTTTTAAAAAGTAGAAGCATGGGAATTTTTAAGACTTAAAAATAATGTTGTCCAAATGGCTTCTCTCGGCTGCTTGACACTCTTGGAACCGAAGTCGCAAATTTTAGAAAATTCGTTGAAAAGTTGTTCTCGGCATTTTGTTACTTTCCTGAATAATGTTCCTCTTCAACTGCTCTAAATTGGTCGGATTATTCTCGTAGACTACCGATTTGAGGTAGCCCCATAGAAAATAATCGCATGGAAAGAGATCGGGGCTACGTGGGGGCCATTCAATATCCTCCCTTTTCGAAATGAGTTTTCTAGGAAAAACATTTTTCAGCAGCTCTATGGATCCCTAGCCGTATGACATGTGACCCCATCCTGTTAAAACCACATCCTCGAGGTATTGCCTTGAAGTTCTTGCAAAGCTGACACCAAAAAGTCTGCTAGCATGTTGCAATAATTGTTCGCTCTAACCGTCATCGCATGCCCTCTTTCGTATGGTCCAATAATACCGGTTGACGTTATCCCAGCCCACACGACAAGCTCAGGGCTGTGAAGTGGATGTTCATGCAAGCGTCGGGGATTTGTATCGGACCAGAACCGACAATTTTGCTTGTTCACATGGCCATTAAGGTGAAAATTGACCTCATCACTAAAAATCACGTTGTTGAAATTGTTGAACCGCTCTAGCATCAAATTGACAAAGTTAAGTCGGTTATTGGCATCATCTTGGACTATCTGAATCTTATAAGCCTTCAAATGCAAATCACGTTTCAAAATTCGTCGTAAAGTTGTTCTTTTGACATCCAAAGACTGACTTCTCTTACGTGTTGACTGTTGCGAATTTCGCTGAACTGAAACACGAACACGCTCCACAATGTCGGCTGATCTTGCAGAAACTGGGCGACCACGAACCGTAATTGGTACTGTTGAGCCGGTTGTTTCGAACATTCTGATCCATTTTCGTATCTCATTGGCGCTTGGAACTTCACTTAAATCGTGTAAACCGTGTTCATGCCGATACAAACGTCGTGCAGTAATCACTGATTTATTGTTTTCGTAATACGCTCGGACACAAAATGCACGCTGCACTCCCGTGTACGGCTCCATGGCGACTAAATTTCCAGGAAGCGGCGCAGCGAACAACATATCCCCCTGCCACCCCGCGCTGCGTGTTACCGAGAAATTGAAGAATTAAATCGCCAACACTCATATGGCCCACCCTGTATTAAGGAAAACAGTTTTTTTTACGAATATTTCGTTGGTGGTAAAATTTCGTATGAAGAAGTTTATTGATGGGAATTTTCCTTTGAGGAATTCCTTTCGTGACAACTTATCTTATAGGAAATGGCCGTGATAATAACATTTTTTAAAGAACATTTTGTCGGCTAAAACTTTTCTAATAGAACATTTTATATATATGAACACTTTTCTTGTAGCAAAAATTTAAAATGAAAATCTTTTCTATACAAAGTTTTATTTCGTTGTATGGGAAATTTCTATTATTTCATTATTTGGGAATTTTTGATATACAAAAGTGGTAAACTTCTTAAAGAAGATTTCTTCAGCGGAATCCTTCTTGGGTGAAAGCTTTTCTTATAGATAATTGGACTGAAAATTTTCTTATACAAGTAGTGTAAGTTGTCTGTGTTTACAGAAGAATGTGTTTCTTGCAGGAAACAGGATTGGTAAACACATTGGTTCCTGTAAAATGTTCGCCGGCGGAAACTTTTGTTACATAAAAGTTCTTATATCTATAGAACAGTTGGTTATAAACTTTGTACATTGATTATGAATTTAATGAGAAGATATGTTTAATTTGAAATATTTGGTATCTTATAAAAATTCGTTCTTTGGGGAATTGTCTTACGGAAACATCGGTTATAAATTTTGCTTACAGCAATGTACGTTGGTGGTGAATTTTACAGAAAGCTAGATTTGATTTGAAATGTTTGGTTCTTATAGCAAAAATTATTGCAAGAAACCTTGCATACAAAAAGTTATTTGCTAAGAGCTTTCTCATAGAAAACTCCTTCGCTGAAAACACATACAGAAGAGTTCGTGGCAAATGTAGAAATATTTGTTGATAGATATTTTTGCTGGTAGAAATTTTTCGTTCAAAAAAATGCGTTGAAGAAATTACAGAATTCTTATTTAATGGAAAACAGTATTCCAATGTTATTAATGAAAACTTATATTATAGAATACTTTTGAGAAACTGAAAACTTTTCGTTCAGAAATTTGTTTCTGGAAAATGTTCGAATTTCGTTGAAAATACAAGGGGCAAAAACGCGTAAGAAGAGTTTTTTTTGAAAGATCTTGGCTGTAGAATCCCTTTGAAACATTGATTTAAAATTCTTTAATAAACAAATAAAAGTAGGTAGGCAAGCGAAAGTTTTGTTGAATATATTTCAATTATAATTGAAAATTTTCGCATTGATAATAATCCTTTAAAAATTATATCATTTCATCGTTCGCAAAAATGTTTGGTTCAACAATTTTTAAATATTATGGAACGAATAATTGGTGTTTGTGCGCAAAAATCTCTAATTGTATTTGGGGATGCAAACATTGATTTATTTCAGAATAATCAATTTTTAGAACTTTCAAATTAATTTTTGAATTACGATTGCCATAATTGTCATGAATTGATAACAAGGCCAAGCAGTGGCACTTGTATTGACCATATTTTTAGCAACTTGGCTGAAAGAATTTTTGTTGATTCCGTTGAATGTTCATTGACTGATCACAACATAATATTTAATATATAACATATATTATATATATATAATATATTTAAGTTGAAAACCGATTATTTTTCAGATAAGAATATTGAAATTCGAAAAAGTCATTGTGACTATGATAAAGTTCATGAGTTTCTGCAAAATAATTTGACTGAATGTAAAAGAAATGATAATCCAGAGGAAATAACGGATAAGTTGATAAAATGTGTTAACGATGCTATTGACAGTTCTACCAATTTATCAACAAGCAAGTTGAAATTAAGGTTTGAAATAGCACCTTGGATAAATAAAAACTTACAAACTATAATTTTATTTAAACAGAAATTGTTGATTAACGTTGAAAGTTGAAGAGTAAAAAGTACGATCATTTGTTAAGGAGATTAGGTAGAGTTATTGAAATTGCCTGCAGACGCTGTCGGAGTAATTATTTTTATGGGAATTTAAAAAGAATAGGAACGGATCACACCAAGTGTTGGAGGTTTATAAATGATATACTGGGGAGAGTACAAAAAAAAAGATTTTAACCTAAAAACATCAGCAGGAACTTTGGTTTTTGACGATGAGGTTAAAGCAAACCTTTTGAACCAGTATTTCATTCACGCTGTTAGTGAATTAAGAAGTCAGATACTGATATTACCAGGGGATACATAGAATTATTTACGAACTTTAACCGCAAAGTCGAATCGTTTTTTTATTCAATCAGTTAGATGACAGTAAGGTAATAATTAACAATTTAAATTTAAAAAAGTCAACTGGTTGTGATAATATTCCTTCATTTCTAATGGTAAAATGCAGAGAGTTAATTGCACCCATTCTGTGTAATATATTTAATAAAATGGTTGATATGTCAAGTTTCCCTGAGTGTTTGGAAGTTAGCAAGATTGTTCCTATACCAAAAGTATCGAATGTTTCTGAATTAAAAGATTTTCGTCCAGTTGCCTTGCTGTCAATTATTGACAAAATCGTTGAAAAGATTATTCATACAAGACTTTTAGCATATTTTGATGAGAACAATCACTTTTATAAATACCAATTTGGTTTCAAAAAAGGTTGTGGCACTAAAGAAACGGTAGTAAATGTTGATTTTACAAAGGCTTTTGATTTAGTTGATCATGAAATAATGCTGCAGAAATTAGAATTATATGGAATAGTGGGGAAAGAACTGGAGTTACTTAAAGACTACTTTCAAAATAGGTAACAATTTGTGGAAGTAAACCGTTGTAAAAGTGAAATGGTAAATGTTGAATGTGGAGTACCACAAGGTAGCTGTCTAGGGCCGTTATTATTTTCAATTTTTTTGAATGATATTTGTAATTTGAACCTTGTTGGTAAAATGTATATGTTTGGAGATGACGTTTGCTTATTTTATCCATATAGTTACGATTTGACTTTGAAAATTAACATGGAACGGGATATTGCCCTAATAGTTGAATATGCTAGATTGAATAAAATTGTTTTGAATCCAAATAAAACTAAATTACTACGGTTTGGACCACATGCCAATGTATTAAATAATCATTTAAGTGTTTTAGTTGATGGTAATATAATTAATGAAACCCATTAAGTTAAATACTTAGGAATTACTTTGCAAAGTAATCTCTCTTGGGATTCACACATAACTGAAGTTACATCAAAAATAGCACCGGCTATTGGTATATAATACAAAATGAAATTCAAATTAAACGTGGAAACTAAAATATTAATTTATCAAGCACTTATTCAAAGTCACCTAAATTACATGGCGTTATTATATGGTTACAAAAGGACAAATGTTATGAAACCATTACAAACTATGCAGAATAAAGCACTGAAAATAATTTACAATTTATCAAATTTTCATTCAACTATATCTTTGTATGTTGATGTTTGTAAATCCATATTGCCTATTTATGGACTTTATAAATATCAATTACTCTTGTATGTATGTTTTTAAGAGTTTGAACAATTTCGGCTATCGTACCATTAGTTTTTCCCAGAACCAATCGTTTATGTGTACAAGACAACAACAAAATCTAAGAATATCTAGATGCAGATTAGAAACTACTAAACAACGCATTGAGTACATGGGTAGTTTAGAGTACAACAATTTGTCTGCAAATGTGAAAAGAATAAATAGAATATCAGACTTCAAAAGTGAACTCTTAGTTTCCTTTTACAGAACCTTGAAACGCTTCTTATGTAATTGCTGAATAATCCTAAAGAGTATTTTACGGATTCAAAACATGTATGTTTTGACACAATTTTTTATACACTACATGTTTTTTTTTTGTCTCTTCTTTCATACATAATTATAATTTTAATAATATTTAAATTTGTAATTACTTTGTACATGTTTTTTTCCAACTTGCCTCTAACATGCCTTAAGCGCGCTGAGGCCATTTTTAATCTGATATATGTATGTTTGTACATGAATTAATAAATACAAAAAAAAGAAAAAAAAGTAACTATCTTTTCGAACACAATCCGGTGAGTCTTATTGTGCTAAAACGTCCTTTTAAAATATCATTTCACTATTACAGTGGCAAATGCGCTGCTGTGTGTATGTTTATATACATCAACATGTGTATATAAATATATTTTCTATATACACTGCTAGCACGTATTACATATATGTATATTCTTACGCTTCCTAAACAAGTGTTGTAAATTCAAAATAAACTGATTTTAATAAAGTCTCAAGAAGGAAAAAGCACATTTGGGTTTACATAAAATATTCAAAATATGCAAATATTGGCAAGGTGTAACTACTTACATACATAGCAACATATGTACATACAGCATCTCCAGCAGTATGAAGAAATACAAATGTACTCGTGTAATACAAACCACAAGCACATCGTTGACTGTTTCGTAACTGGGAAATTTGGAATGTAGTGTAGAGTGTAATAATGGGTGACACAATTGGAAAAAAATCTGGAAAGGGATGTTCTTTTTCCATAGAATAAGAACTTAATATAGCCCAGATCCTAATTCGTTTTTAGCAGAGACTCTGGTGCCACTACAGCTGGTCCTATTAAGGCTATTTAAGGCTGGTCCTACGTGCTTGCAACTGACACTGCTGAAGGTGGCTTTGGAATTTTCAGGAGATGAGATGAAATGGACTAGGATGGATGCAACGCAAAAACTGTGGCATCTACTATATCTGTCAGACAGCAGCTTGTCCTTAGGTTCAATCAAGTAAGCTTCCGAAAAATCTTAATCCGCTTAAGGCGACACATTCTTTTATCACACTGTCCTGTGCTCACTCCACAATAACAATTAAAAACGATGAGACCAAATATATATTTTAGGCGTGTCTAGAGGGAATATATAAAAGCTTCTAAGGCCAGGACATTGAAATTGTTGTGGAAGATTTTAATGCTAAAATAAAAAATGTATCCCCCTAAAAAGTCGTACCAGCAGTCGCCCAAATCCCACTGGGCATAATTCAATGCAGTCAACATGGCGCTTTCTGTTCAAGTGAACTTAGACTATCTAGGAATAGAAATCGAGAAATCGATGGTAGCAAATTAGCATCGCAAGTAATGTACCCTTCTGGACAGATGCATCAAATTAAGCATGACAGTATAGAACGTAGTTCTCTTTGGTGAAAGTGAAATCCATATTTTCATCGCTGCTATTCTAATTGGAGTACCAATCAGGGAATATCAATTTAAGGATGAAAGGTATATAATTTGTCTTATCGCCCACACGCTTATTTGGGAGGGATGTGTGACTCGTCAAAATTTAACAATGACTGTACTCAAATTGACAAATCGATCCCTTTCATAGATTTCGATCATTTACTATATTTCGTTCTAATACATTCCAAATGAAGTTTGCAATTCTTTAGGGGTACAGAATTTAATTCGCACCTAGCCATAACATATTTTCCATAAAAGAAAGACGAACTAAACCTTTTATAATTCCATTATATTAGCCGAACGACAAGTTAATACTGGCCCAACTATGTAATCAATCTTCGTAACTATGTTCTACAGGCTACCAGGTTCCGTTTCTGCAGCATTCTTCAGCTTTTCAGATTGTTTTTCAGAAGTTTCGCGACTAAACTTCATGTGATAGGATAGGATCTCCAAATTCTACGACATACTTGTGCTCAATAACCTTCGCGTGGGCTTGAAAGCTGCATGCTGGCTAAGAGGCCACCTCCACAAATAGCGGATCTCTAGGCACTTCAGTAAGCCCTAGGTTAGAGCTGTCCCAATTATATTACATAATTTCGAAAGCACGAATACAGGGAATTTCACAAACTTTTCAGGTGGAAAATTCTTCTCAGCAGATAAGGGGAAGCAGTGGTTTCTATTTTAACCAAAAGCCTCATAATATTCCACTAGTGTTCAATTCCAGTTAGGTCCGTTTGGAGCTTGGCTGGAGGGTTGCGACCAATATAGGATTTAAATTGGAGAACAGACGGGGATTTCAAACACACATAGGCACAAAGACGCCATTTGGACTTTAACGGCGGTTTCAGCCACAGCCCTCATAATATTCCAACGAGAGTTTAATGCCAAATTATTATGAGCGTCCTAATCATATAGTCAAACTATCACTTTGGAGCTCCTCAGTAAGTTACTACAAAAATAGGATTTAACTCCATACTCCAAAGGATTAGACGCTCTGTAAATCTCAAAACAGACGGAATCGTTACACGCCTGCCATTTCAACGAACAAAAGGCTTAAGTGGATGAAAGCTACAAGAAGCACCACCAATTCCATCTTCAATAAGTTATTCCGTACGCTAATGATATAGGCATCACCGGCTGAAAATTTCAGGCTGTTATTGCAACCTTCTCAAACTTTAAGAAGGATTTAGCGGAAGTTAGTATGACAGAAAATGAGCGCAAAACAAAGTAATCTATTTCGGCGTACAAATAGCTTAAATACAAGAAAGCTGCTCTAGAAACAAACGATATCATTTTAAATATATTATTCTGTATGCTAATAATTGGTCTCCGCTTTTTCAAAGGATATCCCCACCAGTTAATTATAGCTGCCATTGTCAGATGCAAAGCGTCATATTATAAAGTTGGGCATCTGGCAACAGCATAACAGTGAAATGTTAACGATTTTGTATCAGCTCCTATAATTTTCTCTTTTTTGTGCGAAAGTGAAGAGTTTTGCGACGAACAGGCGTCATATGCGCTAAATTTTGATTTACTTATTTAATTTGAAGAAATCTGTAGCTGCAAAAGCAAATGACTTCAAATTGGAAGCAGTTTTCCGGGGCAGTTTCAGAACTCTAAGAACGGTAAGGGCGGTCGAAAATGTACAAAGACGAAGAATTGAAATCATTATCATTACATTCGTGCCAAAGGCAAAAAGAATTAGCAATTATATTAGGAGTTGACAATTTTGCATCGTTTGAAATCATTAAGAATAATACAAATGAAGGAAACTGAGTTCCATACGAATTGGCATCTAAAATATTGAAAGTCCTATATGTAAAATGCCGCTTGACAGATATAAATAAAAGAATTTTTTACATCCTGTAGCCAAAATCGGAATCGGAAATTACGTAGACCAACATGCTATGTTTGAATATCGATAACCAAGCCGAATATCCATTGAAAAAAATGCATGTTGTGTATTTGGTGGGATCAACTTGTTGATGTCGTGTTTTATGAGGTGCTCAAGCCGAACGAAACTTAGGTCTTGCTGTTGCCGATAGATGGCACCAGCCGTAAGTTCTAGTCGATTCTGCCACAACCTAAACGTCATGAGCCAAACTTAGGTATATGCTAAACATACCGCCCCGACACAATAGTGATTTTCTTTTGACGTCATACTTTTGAATGAATTTCAACACTAAAAGTAATCACATGGATAGAGTGATTTTGTGCCAAATAACCGCCATATGCGGGAAGTATTGATTTTCTTCTTTCAAGAAGGCGGCAGCTGAAGCTCATCGAGAGCTTGAAAACGTTTACAGAGATGCTGCTTTAAGTGAAACAACGTATCGAGATTGGTTCCGCCGCTTTAAAGATGGTGGGTTTGATGTTGACGACCATTCGCGTGAAGGAAGACGAAAAAGCTTCGAAGACACTAAATTGACGGTATTGCTTAATGGGGATCCGTGTCCAACGCAGGTAGAACTTGCTTCAGTACTAAGAGTTTCCCGCCAAGCCATTTCCAAGCGATTGCGCGCGTTTGAAATGATTGAAAAGCAAGGAACTTTGGTTTTTTATGAGTTGAAACCAAAGGACACTGAGCGTAGTTTTTTTCCCCCCTGTGAACAACTGTTTCAGCGACAAAAAAGGAAGAAGTTTCTTCATCGTATTGTAACGGGTGATGAAAAACGGATTCATTACAGCAATCCAAAGAAAAGAAAATCATGGGGGCTGCCCGGTCATGCTTCTACGTCGTCGCCTCGGCCTTCACGCTGCGAAGGTTATGCTCTGTATTTGGTGGGACAAGGTTGGTGTTATTTATTACGAGCTGTTGGAGCCAAGCGAAACCATCACTGGGAATCGGTATCGACTTTAGTTAATGCGTTTAAGCCGAGCTCTGCCCGAGAAACGCCCACAATACGCGTAGAGGCACCAAAAAAATGATTCTTCAGCATGACAACGCTCGGCCATCCACCATATTTTCCGGATATTGCGCCGTCCGGTTATCACTTGTTCCGCTCGATGGCACACGGCCTGGCTGACCAGCAGTTCCACTCATATGACGACATCAAGGAATGTCTAGATTCGCGGATAGCCTCAAAAGATAATTAGTTTTACCGTGACGGAATTCGAGCTCTGCCTTTTGGGAAAAAGTAGTGGCTAGCGGTGGGCAATATCTTCAATGAATCATTTGTAAACATGTTTTCATAATAAAATTGAAAACAGGGACATATACAAAAAACAGGGACAACTTAATTGCGCACCAATATTACCGAATAAAATTGACGGAATTGATTTGGTTAAACTGAAAAAAAGTACCTGACATACACGCCTCCATTCCTGTTCACCTCTGTTCTCGCCATAACTTTAGTTAGACCACCCGTTATGGAAGTAAGCATGCCAGATACATGCGATACACGCATAAATCCACATATATACTCGTATATATATATATATAGGTATATGTACACGCACGTATGCACATGACATGAGTTATTTGTTCAGTTATGAATATTAAAAAATAATATGTACGAGTATGTATAATGTAAATTTTCATTTCCGTAGATTAATTTGCTTTAGACAAAAATAACCTGAAATTGAGTTTTATTGGTTACTGACAAATCCAATTTGCCTCTTTATGTGTTTCTTTATTTAAAACTGGTAAAAATCCAACTTGTTTAAATTACGGTGGCTCGACCTAACATTCATAAGACGTAGTATAAGGACATGATCTAAACAAATTCACCATCTGCGACATGAGCTGTCATAATAGGTATCAAACATAATGGCAAATGAAATGGAGATTATCATAATGTGGCAGACATATTATGAGTTTTGGCATTTGTTGAAGAGTGTGCGTTGTCATAATGTTCAATGAGAATTCAAATGAATTTTTAAATAATTTCAGTTAAGTAAGATTTCTTCTAACAGAATTCCAATTTAGGCCCCCTGAATGATATTCACTTGAAGGGAATAACCAAAAATTTTACTGAATTTTCCGCGCCATTCACGACTTCGGACGTCCAAGAGAGTACTCTTTGGTAATGCCATCAGATTTCCCTCTAATGGTGGCTAAATTGAAAAAGGCAGCTGAAGTGAGAAATTTTCCATTAGTGAAATGCGCGACAATTTTTTTTTTTTATGAAAATATAAGGTGATTTTTTAAGATTTAAGTTTTTCAGGTTGGCAGCACTGGTTGGCAATGGCGTGCAAACGTCATCTGTCAAAGTGAAAAGTGTAAAGTATACTCAGCTATTTCATCGTGGAGAGAGTAACAAACGAGCAACGATTGCAAATCGTTGAAATTTATTATCAAAATTCGTGCTCTGTGACAAATGTGTATCGTTTGATACGACCATTTTACGGTCGTCATAATCGACCTGCTGAATCAACAATTCGTGCTGTTATCTCCAAATTTTACACCAAATTTACTTTGTTGGACATAAAACCATCGACTCGCATGCGTAGAGTGCGTACCGAAGAAAATATTGCAGCCGTAGCGACCAGTGTTAATGACGATCGTGAAATGTCAATTCGTCACCGTTCTCAGCAATTGGGCATTTGTTACTCAACCACAAGGATTTTTTTTACTCCAACTGGTTGAGTTGAACTTGGTTGACACGTGGTTTCATCAGGACGGTGCAACATACCACACTGCTCATGAAACAATAGATATGTTGAGGGATGAAGTTGGTGAGCAGCTTATCTTGTGATTTGGCCCTGTGAGTTGGCCCCCAAGATCTTGCAATTTAACGCCTCCTGATTATTTCCTGTGGGGTTATGTCAAGTCGTTAGTCTATGTGCGCAAGCCGAACACTATTGAAGTCTTACAGGATAACATAACACGCGGTATTCGTGGAATACAAGCCGAAATGCTCGAAAAAGTGACGACAAATTGGACCTTCCGAATGGACATTTTGAGACGAACCTGCGAACGGCATGAAATTACCTTTAAAAATTTAATGGCAAACACCAATTTATGGATTCCAACAAAAAATGTTAATATATGATGCCAATTTGAGTGTTTTATTCGATTTAAAAAAAACTACGATTAAAAAATCACCCTATACAAGAAAGAAGAAAGGAACGGAAGCGCGCGGACGTTATAAGAGTTACGATATAAGAGTATACCTCTGGAATGTCCGGGCATTTTAAAAAGAACATGCCTCTGTGTGATGGACGGATGATCTAGGTAAAATCAAAGCTGCTTCACCTGACGTACAAGAACCACCGTGCATAAAAGCTTGAATTCAGATGTGAATTTAACCCCTTAATAGCTGAATAGTCACAATCTACTTTAAAACAAAATATTTGACTTTGGGCGCACGTTTCGGCGGAAGGCAAAGACAATAACACGAAAAATATATTTTATCTTCATCCTCTAATGATAAATCTGCCAAATGCAGATGTGAAAGTACCAAGAGTGGCCCGACTATTCACATATACCGTCACTGTTCCAGTCACGTGGAGTTGTCGCTTTTATGACCGCAAAGAGCTGCGACTGGAATGAGCTGCTGCCATCATCTAGTCTGTATGACTGATTGCAATCAACATCACGTTTGCATTGACCTGTCATTACCCTCGATTCTCTTACCGAAGGGTTCACCGACATAGATATTCTGCTAAGCATTAGAAGGTCAAGCAACTTATTTTCAAGAAATGTAATTTGGCTAAAATATATGGAAACATGGCTGCTTTCATTTCTAATTCCTTCCATGGGAAGAAAATTCTGTTGGCTGATAGGAAACACTCTGTCAAATTACTGTTATCTTTAAAATGGCGTTCCGCAAGGATCATTTTTAAGTGTCACTCTTTTTCTTTTGGCCACAGATGATATTTTGACTAGCTGCCATAGAGATATGAAATCTTTATTGCATGCAGATGGCCTTATTATATACTGCTCTAGCAAAAAAGTTTCGGCTTTAGCTAATAAGATGCAAAAAACTGTTAGCAAACTACAAATTTGGAATGATGAAAGTGGATTTAAATTGAATGATGAAAAAACCGTAGTAATTAAATTTTCAATTTCGATTTTTTTCTAATAATCCTAAATTAAAAGTTTACGCACTTTTTTAGGAATCACTTTCGACAAAAAAAAGAATAAGAGCAAAGGCTAATTCAAAGCTGAATATTACTAAAATGCTAAGATGCTCTCAATTTGGCTCCGATCTAGAAACTCTTGCCAAAATCTTATGCACAATTGTTCTACCAACTAGATGAATATATTATTGATCCATAGTCTAGACCAATAATATATTCATCTCCGAACAAAACGAATTTGAAAATCTTGCAACCCATTCTAAATACCGGAATAAGGCTTTCCATTGGTGCTTTCAAAACTAGTAGACCAGTAATATGAAAATTGTAACATAATGTCCTCCTTTTTATCTAAGAAATTTAAAGTATTTGCTAAATTACACATTAAAAGTTTTCTCATTACTTAACCACCGTTTGTATGATAAAATCACAAATATGACAAAAATCAATCAATTTCAATCCAGAAATTCTAAATACCATACTTTCTTAGTAAAAGCTGTTCAAGTATTCAGCAAAATAATTACAAAATATGCTATCAATACAGACGATTCCCGATATTAATGTAAATCTTTTCCTCGCATAATGCAATAAACTTAACATGACTCTAGTGGGGAGGTGCAACAGATATATCTGGACTTAATCAACATGACATATTCGAATCACCGATACTTATTTACAAACGATTTCGTAATGAACGTAAAATCGGGATTTGCCAACCAAACGTATCCATAATTACTTTTCTGTATATACAAATGAATTGCTAGCAATTAAAACCTTCTTTGAAGCCCTTCAAAATGTTGATCAAAACACATTAATCATTAATCAGACAGTGAAACCGCATTAGAAGGATTACAGAACGCGTTTAGTCATATTATAATTATAAATCAAATAAGAGAATCTATTACAAATATTCCTAATGATAAAATAAGCCTTTTATGGATCCCTAGCCACTTAAATATTAAAGAAAATGAGACAGTCGACATCCTCAGCAAGAATTCCTTAAAAAAATTATATCTGTAGAGTATAAACAACAAACAATTCATTAAAAAATATATCTCTTACCTCTGGAACGAATTGTGGCAACATAATAATCAAACCAAATTTTATAGAGAAATATTTCACGTACACTTTTGTGCACACTTGTTACCCAAAAGCGATTTTGTAAAGTTAAGCTGTTACATGCCCTAAAGGCACTAAGGCTGATCTCCCAGCGGCCCAGTTATTCCAGTTGAATTTCACCCATTCAGCCTTAGTCCGGGGACGAACACAAATATTTGATACCGAATACGAGCAAAGAAAATTACACTGAAACACGTCTATTTTGACATCGGAACTTGATGTCTCGTTCCCATACTGCACCCGCCCTTTTGTAGTCCTTGCTTTCCGCGCACTGATATTCACAAGACCCTATTTCATGGTATTATCTTATCCCCTGCGTCTCCAACTAGCCCACCCCAACAATCACTTTAACACATCAGTTTTTGTTCTTTCTTACACTAAACAAGACACATTTTATTGCTTTTCTTCCACTTAAATTCTTATAACACTTTCACTACGAACTACTAACACCAGTTATAAACGGAAAATAAAATGAGCCACTGCTCAGATTTACCTGGCACTCGCTTAAAGATAATAACTCTGACCATAACCCGGTCGCAAAGAGATATTAATCTTATGCCCTATCGGAAGAGCTCTTCAGATCGCTCGGTTTTCTTCCCCCACGCTATGCTGACAGCTTTACCTCCGGGCGCTTATTCCCGGTAAACCACACACTCATAGGTATCACAAAAGAAAACTGATGATATTAACAATTTTATATAACAAAAATATATGCACAATTACTTTCCTTCCGGATTTGAACACAAATTTACAATGTGGGTGCTGGCTAATAGGGTAGAATCCAACAAAAAATTTTAGCTGGATCCCGTACCTTGGCTGTTTCCCACGGAAGCCAGAAAACCGCGTATCACTTGTCTATGTCTGAAGGCGTTAAAAAACACAATACACTAAAAATCGCATCCATTTTTTTCATCCACTAAGAACGCTCACTCTTTTCTTTTTTTCCACGCCGGCAGTTGTTTACTCGTTTCGGATATTGCCTCCTCTTTTGATATTGTTTCTTTTTTCTTCCCTTTCTTTTTTCTCGGGACAGCTACGTGCTGACACGCCCGAAACTACAAAATCGCGATCTTCCATTGGTTCCACGACCATCTTTATTTTCACTTTTTCCATTTTTTTATCTTTCGTCGCGCTATTTTGTTGGAATAAAAATTTGGCAGTTACGATAGATTGCCAAACTTTTCACGCAACAACCCTGTTTTTATAGAACTCAATATTCCTGTAATAACTATGCTGCCCACACCGTCGGCAATTATTGCCATTTCATTTACCGTCAATATTGATCCATGTCACCATCACTATTTGTCACACATGGTAAGAGGAGTGTTGCTATTTAAGGTGTGATCAAAAAATAGCAGCTATTTTAATTTTTTTTCAAAAAGTATTTATTTATTCATCAATTTCTATTTTATTTCCTTTATAGTAATGCGCCTAAGATAAATACACTTATGCCTGCGTTTTTTCCAATTCTTAGAAACACATCTGAAACTCGCTTTTTGGTATCGCCAACAGCTCCTGTTTCGATTTTTCTTTTATCTCTTCAATAGTAGTAAAACGCTTTCCTTTCATCGGTGTCTTCAGTTTTGGGAATAGAAAAATCAGCGGGGGCCAAGCCCGGTGAATACGGTAATTGAGGCCAAAAACTAACGCACAAGCATCGACGTGTGAGCTGGTGAGTTATCGTGGTGCAAAATCCATGATTGGTTTTTCCACAATTCTGTGCGTTTCTGACGAATTGCTTCGCGTAAACGGCGCATAACTTCAAGGTAGTATTCCTTATTGACCGTACGACCTTGTGGCAAAAATTCATGATGCACCACGCTATTGCAATCGCAGAAAACAGTGAGCAAAACCTTCACATTTGACCGAACTCGACGTGCTTTTTTCGGTCTTGGCTCTTCTGGACGCTTCTATTGCGATGATTGGGCTTTGGTTTCAATGTCATAGCCATATGTCCAAGATTCGTCACCAGTTATGACGTTTTTGATGATATCTGGATCGTCGTTGACGACGTTCAACAGCTCCTGAGCGATGTCCATGCGACGTTGTTTTTGCTCCAATTTAGCAATTTTGGAACAATCTTCGCTGCCGCACGTTTCATGCCTAAAACATCCGTAAAAATTGCTTCGCATGAGCCGAACAATATGCCAATGTTTTCGTCGGTTGTTGACGTGCTCGGGCGACCAGGACGACCATCGTTATTGACATCTTCTCGACCTTCCTTAAGCCGGTTATAACACAACTGAAATTTTGTTCTGCTCATAGTAGACTCGCCAAACGCCACAGTCAACATTTCAAATGCCCTTGCACATTTAATTTCATTTTGTACACAAAACTTAATACAGTTTCTTTGATTCATTTTTTCGAATAGTAAAAAATCGTAGAGCACACTAAAACACGACTATCCCCTTTATCTGTCAAAAACGAACTGACAATCCAAAATGGCTGATATTGTCAACATATAGGTATATAACAGACATGTGTACCAACATAACAGAAAAAAATGCGGAAATCGAACATACGTAACTCACAAAATTTAAAAAACCCGTTTTTTATCACACTCGTATTCAGTTTATAAAATTTTTCCTTTATTTTCAGGTCGGTGGGTTGCGACGCAGGCGGACTAGAACCATAGTATCGGTGAATGTTTTCCTCATCATTTAATCTAATTTTCAGCTATTCCTTTCTTTCCTTCCATCCATAGAGGCGACCAGTTCGTATGGAGGCGTCTAAATTCTCGGCGCAACAAACCAGATTAAAAATCGGATATTGCTTACTCTCCCACAAACATGTCATTAAGAGAACAGAAACACCATTTTGAGGCTGCGGCCAAACATTAGATGTATTACATGTTTTTAATGTATGGAGATTATTGTCGAAAATTCGAACTAAGTATAAAATTAACAGTATTGAAGTACTAGCAAAAGATCATATATCTAAAAATGTTACAAAATTCTTAGTCGAAATATATTTATATAACTCAATAAAAATCAAAAAATATGTAAGATATAGCATGAAACTTAAACAAGCTTTAAAACGGCCTATATGACCTTATTGTGTTGGGGCCCGCAAACCAAATAAATAAATTAGAAGGCCAAACTTCCAGCATTTCTGATATTGGTTCTTGTCGGGAAGTTGGCAGCTAGGATCAGATAGTTTTAGTTTATATAGTCTCTAAACACGAACAGCGCAGTGAGCGCAGGTATGAATGCATAGCTGGTCGTCACAGTTTTAGTTCCCTCATCCTTAACTCCCCTTCACCCATTATCGACATGATGAAATATGAAAGAGTTTTCAATCAGAGACTAATTTATGATACGCTTCCTTTGGTGCTGGTGGTGCACCGCGAGTCATTTGCATTTGGCTGGGTCCATATGCTGAATTCACATACGAAGGCGATGTATCGCTAGTGTGTTCTTGCAAACTTAAATCCCAGATTTTACCTATAGAGTATTGACATACACAATACCGTGTATAGTGCTTCGGACCATAGTCCACTACATCTTACGTTGTAGGCATAGCACATTAATGCCCTGCTTATTCCATCGAACTCTACTATCTACTTCTCTCTATGGAAATTACGCTTTAGCATTGGATCGCACTTGTACGCCAGATCGATTTTGAATTTTGTTGTCCATTACTGTAGTCATGTTAACTGACGAGAGAAACTGAATTGAGACTGCTAGATTTTGATCTTATCAAACCATGAACAATGATACGTAAAATATTAAAAACTTTAAATGGCTGCATAATGTACAAAAAATCAAAACGGCGCTATATGGGGCGTGGCAAAAAAAAAAAATTTACATTTTTGAAATCGTCTTTGACAAATCTTTAATCGTAGGGTTGACTGACTTGACTTTGATGCGCCTTAGTGTGTAGTATCAGAATTGCTTACCAGTAATGCAGTAAATTGTTAGTTATGTAGAAACACAAATTTTTGCAAAAATTGTAGAAATAAATAAATCTTAAATCTAATTTTTGTCGAATCCCTACATTGCATCATGCCCAATGAATGCAATAATTCACTGCATACATTTTCATTACAATTTGTAATATCATGGTGTCGAAAAAAACTTTCCACTGAAGATGGAAATTGATAGGACGATAGTAAAAAATTTGTGGCCAACATCTAAGCAAATATGTTATCGCACCTTCCCTTTACTAGAGCCTAAAGTAACATTTTCGTATTAACTATCCAGCCTTTGATAGGGATAAAGTTATTTTAATTGTTAAAAAATTCTGATTCTTTCCTTAATACTTATGTATATATTAAATATAGCAATCCTGGTAAATTTCGCCAAAAATATTTGTTCTAACAGGGACTAAAAGACTTAAATGCAGTTAGCACAAAGTTAAGTTTATTTGTTATTATTATTCTATTTGTTTTGACGCATACGTAATGTAGTTGAAAAGTTACAACAGTTGTTTAAAATAACAATTTTTAAAAGATCACTTAATAACTCTAAATATTGTTATTTGCAAGAACATTTTTTTGTTATCATTATTAATGTCCTTAAGAGGCAAGTTGTCGTCTAAGCGTGTTTTCAAAGTTCTGTAAATTTGCAAAGTTATGAGAAATTTCTACAATAACGATTTTTTGGAAAACACTTAATGTACCAAAAAAATAAATCAAATAAATAAATCACTTTCCTATATGCACTGATAATAGGATAAGAGTATTTAAAAATCAGTTCACTCGACTGAAATTTCTTCTTTTTTTTTTGGTTTCAGTTTAACATATTCATAAATTGTAATCCTGGCATTGGCATCAATTCTTTCACACAATTGTTAACACTTAATTATACCAAATACAATATACGAGTATGTATTTTTCTACGCCCCTGCCTTATTAATATACCACCACATCTCACGTCATTTATCTCTGGGAGTACCAACCAAAATTCATTATTACCCCAATATAATATTACATCCGCAAATAAGCTCATTAACAATACATACCACCAAATATATCAAGAGATCTTTATAGTTGTGGCTATTTGTTTACATTCACACGCTAGCAGTCAGTAATGCAATTTGGGTACAATCTCCGCCCGGGCAGTGAACCGCTGTATCCCACATTATCATCCCATCAGCAGCAATCGTAAATATACAACAATTTAATGCCCTCTTTTGCGGCTCATAACAAAGTCTTTATTGGCGTTGTTTTTTCCCCATGAATGTGATTGGCAACTTCCGTGCTAGATACCATATCCTGTTTAAGGATGTGTGGCATCATTACCGGCATTCGGGCTGACTCTCATAAATCTTCCGATAAGTAGCATTTTGATTGCAAAATATGTTTTAATGATTGTCATTATAATGGGAATTTAGCAGTATTTTGCTTAATAACGCACCATAATATTCATTACGAATTCATGAGACATTGCTTCAAGTTAAGGAGAGGCGTAAAGCACACTTCATTTTTATAGCACTGAAAGCAGAGGCATAAATTATAATATGTATTCTGTCGCCATCGGCCAAAATGGTGTCCCAAATTGAGCGCACAAATAAGCCTTCGCCGTTGTATAAAAGGCGACACTGTAAGTTGTGATTGAAATTGTCGAACTGGATATATTAGCGACTTTTCTTTATGCGAAAATGTCTAAAATTGGGCTCAAAAGCGTAATAGGCAGAACTTATACTTTACTTCTTTAAATTGAAGAAATCTACAGCTGAGGCGCATCCGACCGTTTGTAGAAGAATTTGTCGAGGTTGAAGGTACCGGGTTATCCAATTTTTCGGTTTCAAAAGTAAAGTTCAATAAAACACACATAAAGCTATAATATCGATGAAACTTTTATTTCATTATAATGTCATTGTGTCCGAAATCCAATGCCATTTAAATGACCGCTTTTGGATTGATTGCAGCAGTAGATCTTTTTGAGGTAATTTTCGGCTACTTTTTCGTACATTTCCGGCAGTATCTCGGCGATTACTTAACGAATGTTGGTTCCCAAATGCTCCAACGAAAGGCCGCGTAAACACGGTCTTTGACATCTCATGATTTTGGTGGCCAACTGAAGTCGCCGAAACGTGAAATTGCGATTTCTGGAAACTTCTCCTGCAATATATCCAAAATTCGTCGCGTTGTGCGGCTCGTGACACCGTCTTGTTAAAAGCACATAACTCAATCTTCAATTGCAGGCCAAAAAAAAGTAGGTTATCATATGACCACAGCGCTCTGAATTGAAATTCGGATTATCTGTCCCACTTTCACTAACAGAAGCGATATATTCGGCAGTGCACACATTGCGAGGATGCAAAGGCCTCACAACAACTGTAACGCTTCCAGTCTCTTCAAATTGCATTACAATCTTGTCACTTCCTTGCCCAGTAGGTCGATTATGACGTTCATAAACACCCCGTAATGCACGATTCACGTTTGAATCACCACTTTTGTAATAAGTTTCAACTATTTTTACACATTCTTCGATTTTTAAACGATGTACATTCGTAAATGGGAAACCTTTCACTAAATAAATAACACTTCAGATGACAGGTATTTAACAGCTGACAGCCTTTGCCAGACCGGCGGTTTTAAAACCACTAAATGGGTAACTCGTTAGAATAATGAAAATGCGCTAAACGAAAGAAGAACTTGCAATTACGTTAAAAGCAACTCAACAAGCAATTTTAATAATTCAAATGGAGAAAAATTAGTTTGCATATAAACTGACGGCTGGAAATAATGAACATCGATGTCGCACATGTGAAATTCACTCAAACAGTTACTGTTGGTGAAAAATGGATCCATTACGATAACTCTAAGAGGAGGAAATCATGGCGATCCCGTGGCCATGATTTAACAATGATCGGAAATGCGGATATATGTGTAAAAATGCATGTTGTCCATTTATTGAGGTTACTCAAATCGAATGGAACCATTACTAGGGGCCATCTATTGAACATAATTGACGACATTGAACACTCACAGAAAAATGAGCGATGGCTAGCGATGAACTATATTTTAAATAACACATAAAGTACAATTTTTTAACAATAAATAATTTTTGACCTTTTAAAAATGCACATTATTCGAGAGTTGTATTTAGCCTTTGTATATAGTAGTATATAGTATATAGAAGTTTTTTCCCAATTTTTTAGAGCAATTTTTGTGGCATAACATAGAGAATAATGTACCCGTCCATTGTGAGCTGTTTAAGCGTGTCAGCCCTCTTTTCATATGTAGTATATAAACTTAGCCTATTTTCAAAAGTAAAAATAGGTATTTGCAACCATCTTTCAGTAACCACACACACTATTAGGAAAATCGGTTACAAAAGTCTATGAATTGGGATTGTTTTTTCTATCACCATGTAGTTCCTTTAAGTAAAATAAATTTTTCGATTTTTAAAGAAGTCATAAAAAATGGCTATTTTGTCTAGAGATAGTTTCACTTTTTTTCTAACTGCCCAAATTTTCCCAGTTACAAATTTAATCTATCAATGGAAAATAAAATAAAATAAAAAATTATCGCGAAAAGTATCTCTTTTTTTGCGATTTCTAAGAATTATGGATATGGAAAAATGTCCCAAAATTGCCAAAATAAAACACATTCGCTAAAACATAAATACGTTTATAGCTTCTGAATTATCCAATCAGCAGATTAGTGACTATTTTAACGAAGCCTTGTACTATTTAATGGTTCAAATATTTCCCTAAACAAAAAAAGTCGCTAAACATGAAATATTACAAAAATTTAGACAGTTTTCTTATTTTAACGATTTTTTTAGATATTTATTGCAAAAACTTCTTCAGAGGTCAAATAATACGTTATTTGGCCATTGCTCGCTCTGTTATTGAGTTACACACACATTTGAGTTTTAGGGATTGTATATGTAGAAAAGTTATTGGTTGGCTTCATTGGAAAGATTTATTTTGTCCAACTCCCGTAGAAGCCCTCAAAGATGAAATCACGCTCGTGTTGGTATGATCTGCTCCCGGGATAGGGATGATTTTTATAACTTTCCATATATTCTAATTTTTGGCGGTTTAGAGATTTTTATAAATACATATACCTATAGATACAAAGGAAACTTTCTCCGAAATATTTTCCAATATTCAACTGTGCTAACTCCAGAGATTTTCGTGAACAAAAATTAAATTTCCAGCATTCGTTAGCTTGCCCTCAGAGAAATTCTTTACAGCATTCGACAAAAATACACTTCAGTATTCGACAAGGAGGTAGCAACTGTAATGAACCATTCATTTTTGTCTACATTTGTTCGATACAATATATATTCGATTCATGCAGACTGTTAATATCTCTGTTCGCAATGAAAAAAAGACATGAGTGGAGTTAGAACAAAAGTCGAGTTTAATAATTATAATTATTGTCCTCGTTTAGGCTCTCATTCACATCTAATCCCCATTTCAAAACTCCGTACAATTCGCAAGTTGTAGCAGTTTTTCAAGAAATGAATTGCTGTTAAATTACGTAATATCACTGAATATTGCATTGAACGAAAATATGTTTTTTTTTTATTTCTGTTTACGTCACTAACACGCATATTGTCGTCCAAAAGCGTTTTCAAAATTCCGCATATTTACAAAGTTATAACAGATATCCAAAATAGCGATTTAAAAAAAAGAAGTAATATCTCAAAGCAGTAACTGCCGAATTAAGTAATTTTTTCTTGCTAGCACAGATATTTACCAAAAACAAATGGAAGGATGGAGTTAGTTTTCCCATACCTTCCTATGGCGGTAGATGAACAAATACATCGTATGTTAATCAGCAGACGGGGTTATAGAACCACATGCCGGGTGTACTCACTTCATCTCCACAGTTACAAGATCCAGCCCACTTGATTTGCATTTACGCAGTATTCAGCAAATGCTGAATTAGTTCAAAATCACACTGCCACCGCACAGCAGCTGTGACTTTAAACACACATTGTTCATTTAATTTTAAATCCAAAATCATACAATGTATCCTTTCCTAATAGATGAAAGTCACAAAACCATAACAAAATATTTTGCGCTGCGTCAACCACACAAAATAGTTGGTGCTCTTCCTTCCTGTCATAAACAACCGCAAAATTGTGGACTCCAAACTTCACCTAAGCCACAAACGCACTAACCATCGCCGTCGCTCATGCCAACCAAACACCCGTATCCTTTGAAATGTTCCCCTATCCTACTATGTGTTATTATACAACTCATTTCTGGTTAGATATGCCATGCCAACAGTTGCTTGCTTTTATTTTCCAACACAATGCAATTTATTTTCTCATGATTTGCAAAAATGTTCTACAAAAAAATTAGCTTTTCTGGGCTTTACAAACATTTATTTAGGCCCCAAATTAGTTTTCTGAAATACCAATTTCAAAAGGCATCCTATGTACATCTATCTAATAAGGTAATTAAATTTGGGTGCAACAAACATTACAATGTAAAAAGAGTCAAATGTAATATTTATTTCATCACCGAAAAGAGATTACATTAAGCTTAAAATCGTCCACATGCGAAGTGAATATTAACACCTAAAAAAGCACAGTAGGACAATTTAAAAAGAGTTGTGAAAAATGTGCGGAACACTTAAATAATACTGATTCAAGCAATCCCAAGACTTTCGGAAGAGATTTTGAGTATGAAATATTTTCTATCTAACGCTGTATGGCGTAGCATGATCGCACTTATATAGCACGAGATACAGATTACTAAAGCCGCCTGTTGGAAAAATAATAAAAACCTTAACCTATTCTCGAACTTTAATAGGTAAGGTAATCTTGGTCTGAAGATTGTGGTTGTGATATAGGGAAACCAGTGAGCCACTTTTGTTAAACAGAACTGGCACTGTGGGATGAAGCGTTACGGTGCCCAAGTAAGGAGAGGAATATTATTACACTGAATAATGTTTATAAGCCATACCGATTATATAATTATTGGAAGTATAAATAAGTCCCCACTTTTGGCAAAAATTGTTAAGTTATTGTAAAAAAACAATACATTAGGTATGATTCCAAATATTATCGATTGTTGGCCACAACTTCTCATCATCTTTTGAGCACAATACGTATGCCGGGTTGCTAGGAAGTTTCATCTTTTAAAGGCAAATCGGAAATCGGGCCAATTTTTGATTTCTTCATATGACATATAAAGCGCTGTTCAGACTGGCCATGCGTCAACGATCGGAACAAGGTTTAATCGGAAGGGTGATATCTAGCGAATAGGACTTCCCAATTGGGGGTTTCTAAATAGAATAGGCCCCCCAACATGTGGATGAGAATTATCATGCGAAAGTATAATTTTGGCATGCCCTGAGTAATAATGGGCGGGGTTTTCTTGAATGCTCGCCTCAATTTAATCGATTGTGTTCTATAGAGAGACCCAGCAATGGTTTCGTATGATTTGAGCATCTCATTAAACACAACAGCAAGATTACCCCCCCAGATATATAGCATGAGGCTTTTCCAATCAATGTTTGGCTTGGCTATCGATGTTGCAGCACAGTCCCGTGATCTGCGTGATTTCCTCATCTTTAAGTTATAGAGGTGAATCCACGTTTCGCCACCGGTGACTATACGACGCTACTTTGCAAGCAACATTTTAAATATTTATAATCATCGTTCAATATTTCCAAGCGTTAGTTCATATGGACCCATATTTCATTCCCTTTGTATCAACCCTAATGTGAAATTGGTTTTTGAGCCACTCATAATGCAGTTGTGAATTCTTCTTGTCTTTGGCACGAATATTCCTTCCTATTCCAAGGATATTCGTCAGTCTGCGTGTTGAAAGCACGATAGAATATCTTATTATCATAGGCATATCTAGTACGAAATTGCGAAAAGTTGGTCAAGTAGGAAATAGCTTTTCCATTTAAGGGCAAAACCAATCTCCAGGAACAATCACATTTTTAAGGATTTTTTCCCCAAAACTTGACCATTTATCCATTAACTAAAGATGGAAAATCGAGGGACCGCCTTGATTGTGGGCTTGAATGATAGAAAATACTACAAATACCGATTTTCACAGGAAAACGACCTAAATCGATATTCCGAATCTATTATGTATGAACAGATGACGTTTCGGACGCTCCTACCTGTCTGGTGAATCAATATAACAACTAAGAATTGCAGGTATGGTAAGTGATCGAAATCGGTCATGTAGTAAAAAACAATCCTATACGTGGGCTGAACTCACCCCTGGAATAGTGGGTATTTTCGGGGTTTTACAAACAATTTTACTATTTATTCGTCAATGTGGTGGTAGTTAATAAAAATGGCTCCCTGCCATCTCCCATGATTATTGAAAAATAAAAAAAAATTTAATTATCAATAAAAAAAACGGGCATAACCTCTTAACTGGCGACGAGTCAATACATCCTTCTAGTCTAGGTTTGCCGCTGAAAGAAAAATTTATAATAGTAACAGCAGCCAGATTGCCGCATAATATCATTTGAGGCAACTTAGATATTCCCTGATCAAAGCATGAGAAACTAGATAGACCAGGCATAATAAATGGCACAAACGCTGCTAGTGTAAAAAGAGACGCATTCTACTAACATGGACTCAGACCACTATCTGATTGCACCTTAGGTGGAACGAAATTGTTCAAAATTAAAACAGTATGTAACCAAGCACAAGGAAAGCCAGACATCAATAAGCTATTTATCCCCGGTATGGTCAGAGCCTAATCTAAAAACTCCCCCAATTATTACAGCGCAAGACTCCTTTTGCTGATGTTCCCGTCAGGTTGTACTTCGACATTGAAATCTACTCTCTGGCAAGTTTTAATACGATGAAGAATAGCGAATTACACGTAAGCAAATGGATGTTGCATATATGGCAATGCTATAGCGAATTGTAACGCGTTGTGTAAGGGAACGGTATGAGGGAAAGGAAAGAGTGACAGACTTTTTTAAATGATTGAAGTGGTTATAGTGCAGGTACAGGGAATAATGGAAGGGCAATAGTGGAAATCCGGTCAGGGAACATACGCAAAGTGCTTAGCAAATATGATGAAGGCAGTATAAGTGAAGAAAGCACGCCATTTATCGAAAATATCATAAATTACTCAACAAAGATCAGAGTGGCTGTGTAACGGCTAAAGAAGAACAAAGCTACGGATGGTGATGGCCTGCCGGCAGACCTATTTAAAACTGGTAGCAACGTGCTGATAATAAGCGTGCAAATATTCATTGCTGACGATAACGGGAATCTGAGTGTATTATGTCCTGTGTTCAAGAAAAGCTATACAGTGTGTATACAAACTATCACAGTATTATGCTTTTATCCACGGATTATAAAGTTCTGTGGATAGTGATATATGAAAGACTGAAGTCTGTTAAACTTGGGAAATCGATGGCTGATCACATAAGCTCACTGCGACTAATACAGGAAAAACCCCAAAAAAGTAAATTAACAATAATTTTAGTAGCCCAATTTATCAAAAATTATTCGAAGCCATGGCTGAGTGTATAATTTCTAACAAAAGTCACATGCTTCATATGCATGCTGATGATATTGGCCTCATTGGACGAGTACTACGAGACGTTATTGGCGGTAGAAAAGGACGAAACCCCATTATTCGTGTCATTTGGGACGTTGCGCCGATAACTATTTTTTTGAAGTAAAGTAAATAATGATATGATCCATAGACGAGACCAAACATATTAAAATACGGCTAGATTGCCGTGTCTTGACCAAACGAATAAAGGCTGATACTATGCTAACATTTCACAGTGAAGCTGCATAAATGGTCAAGGTTTTTACGCAAAATACATTTGTAAACTTGTGGAATAAAATTGTAGAACACGAAGACAATATTTTACAATTTTAGAAATATATTATCATGACATAAAAAGGCCGAAACAAAAAAGTTGGCAACACCGCCAAATGAACACAAAAACAGAACAGGTCGGTCAAAACTTAGTTGAAAAGATCAGGCCTTCGAGCAAGCTCTTTTCGGATGCAATGACTTTCTCACAATCACTTCTAGATTCTCCGAGCATAATATGCGACAATTTTGCTTGTTGCCGCAACCACCAAGTAAGAAATGAGCTTCATCGCTGAAGAAAACTTTGTTCGATTGAAAGTCCGCATTTGAATCACCATTTTTGTAGTAAGTTTTACCTATTTTTACGCATTCTTCTGTTATTAAACGACCCATATTCGTAAATGGCAAGCCTTTCGCTAAATAAATAACACTTAAGATGACAGGCTGTCAGCCTTGCCAGACCGGCGGTTTTGAAACCACTAAATGGATGACACTATACAATTACGCCCGTAGGTGCTATTATATGTCTGATTTGTTTTGCATTTGGTTTTTAGTTTGTAAAAAAAGTACAAAAAATTTATAATGGCGTTCAAATTTTTTTATTTGGTTCGATGAATCAGTGCTTCCTACCTTCTATCTTTTACAAGTTATTTCACGTAAATGTTGAACATAACTATATTGAACTTTAGGAAATGTCTTCGAGCATAGCGTTACTAACGTACGAACTAACAGAAATGAACTTCGTCGCTGAACAAAATTTTTCTGTAAGTAAAACGAAATTTTGAGGCAGTTCACAACGCCTCATTTCTTGAACATTTCTTACAGAGCACACATTTTTAAAGTAAAACTGAATAATTTGTAAGCGTTAAACGGGTGTACAAGAAAACAACAAAACACTCCCAGAAGTGTTTTGATGTCACAAAGTTAAAAGCGGAATAAAAGAAGGGCAAAGTTAACGAAATGTTAAGGGATTGTATATCATTCAATAACGAGACATGAGAAAATACCTGCAACAAACTTAGAGATATTGCGGGAGAGAAAATTGGTTACAAACAAAAATTGTCGAGAAAAATATGGCTATCGGACGAAACTTGGCAGCTGATAATGAAAAGAAATGGATCCAAACATCAAAAAATATAAAGTCACAATCTCAGATCTAGTGAAGAAATCGACCCGAAACTACAAAAACAAATTTGAAGAAAACATGGTAAACAAAGCTGAAACGGCCGCAGGAGCAAATAACAATAAATAAAGTAAACAGTGACCATCCAAACATAGAAGAGAAAATTAGAGAAAAACGAAGCACCAGGGGAGGATGGCATCCACCCGAACTGCTTCATATCAACCCCAAAGCAGCTGCAGACATTATGCATCCTTACATACGGGACACATTGGTAAATGAAAGCTTCCTAACACGTGGACAAGAGATGAAATCATAAAACTGCCAAAGAAGAACGATCTGACCGTATGCGACGATAGTATCTACAAAGTAATTGCGTTAATAATGAACAATCGACTTTGGTGCTACGAGCAGTGAGAGGGTACCAATCAAAATAATCAACATCATCACGGTTATGTACAGTGTGGCGCACGAATTGTGCTACAAACACAAAACGAAATAACTTTTTTACCATTATTTAAAGGTTTAGAAGGGGTTTTTTATCCAGAACTTCGCCAAAGACGTATCCGTTTCAACAGCATTTGATTTCAGCAAGACGGAGCAACTGCACACATTGCGATACAGGCTATGGCGGAGCTCCAACGAAAATTTCCAGAAACTCCACTTTCCTGGCCACCAAGGTCACCAGTCCTAACCCCATATCAAACAAGAGATGTACAAAACGAAATCAAGGAATTTGAAACAATAATTGAGGAGATGCCGACTTCAAGCCTTTAGGTCGCAATGAATAATTGTCTGATCAGGTTTCGCATATGCGTCATTTACGGTCTATCATCTTCAAAATCAATTAGCTGTATAAAATATAAAAAAAATTAACGAAATACATTGATTAAAAAAGTTATTTGAATTGTTTAGTGTAGCATAATTGGTGCGCCACCCTGTATATCAACACCACACGTCAAGTTCGCCACAATGGTATGACCAGCACAGAATTCATCACAAACGCAGGCGTACAACAAGGATGTCCTCTGTCCCCACTACTATTATTTTGGGCAAAGTTATGCCCAAAATATCCACCAGAAAAAGAGTCATTGTCTGGATTCGTCACAACCACTAAGAGTGTTTGGATTTTGCAGACGATATCTGCCTAATGTCACACAAATTTGGCGATATGCATTCAAAGATAAATGCTTTGGTGGAAGTGTCCGACACAGTACTTCAAATTAACATCGAAGACTAATGTGATGCGATTAAACCACGTTACTGACAATGACATCCTGATACAAAATCAGTGTATCAAATGTGTTTAAACGTTCTGCTATTTAGGCAGTATGGTGAATTTGATGGAAGTGTGTGTCCAACGGGTTAAAAAAAATTAATATTGGCTTTCGATAGCCTGAATAAAACATGGCGATCACCGCAACATGAAGAAAGACATAAATTAGAGTTTTTAACGCATGTGTGAAATCTACATTACTTCATGGAACTCGTTTCCATGGCTAAAGATAAGGACCATAACACACAGACTAAAAGCCTTTGTAAATAAGTGTTTCTGAATTATATGTCATATTTTCTGGCCCAACACATGAAAGCTAGCAAACTAAGAGCCGATAGAACGACAAATTCAACAACGTAGATGGAAATGGATAGGACGCACATTCTGTAGACCTCATGGTAGCATTCTTTACGCGTACTGCACTAGAATGGAATCCCCAAGGCTATCGACGCCCCGATCAACCAAAAAATACATGGCGTAGGACAATCCATCAGGAACTTCAGAGACTAAATAAATCGATGGATGAGGTAAAAGTAAAATGTGGAAATAGATTAAGTTAAAAAAAAACTAGTAGAAGCCCTATATTTCCAAGCAGCATAAATAAAGAGAAATAAATCTGGTGTAAATCTTTCCATTATGAAATATAAATGATAATTGAGTCTGCTTGAATTTGACACGTGTCACGAATCGCAAAGGAACTGTCAAAAATAATAATACAATAATGTCAAACAACATATGTACATGGATATCAAAACATCAAATTTTCTAAATCACTTAAGTGTACCACAATATTTGACATTCACATCAATACTAACATCCACAGATACCTCAAGCATAGTCTAAGAAATTGAAAATCATAAGCAATGTCTTGGTCCCGCCTGTGCAACAAACATGATTGTGCTTCGTTTGTACATGAAAGATCACATATTTTAAGTTTTGTTTTAATATTTCCTTTATTTTCATATCAAACGTGATATCTTGTTGAGTGCTCCTGCATCCTGTTAAAGATGGTTTACATTTGGGGAACATAAAATGTAGAAAAAGCTGATGGTATTTTCGTGCGTTTCGAGTGCACATTAATAACGTCGTCCCATTGAGATTTAGTTCGATAATTGTGCAAACCTCCTCCCTAAATATTGTCAAAAAAAAGTAAACTTTCTCAATCGAAAAACATATGTTGTTTCATGGTATTTTCCTTCCTTCATAAACACTCAAGTTAAATAACCAATAAACAACAAACAAATATCTGATAATAGGAATGTCCGTGCTTACTTTCCCAGTAAGTACTTAATGGCAAACTAATTCCAAAGAATAACAATGAATTAGTCGCATCTATACAAGGTGGCAGCATCAGAAAAACAACAATCACAAAATCTTGTTGTTGCCATCATTACTGCCAAATAGTTGACAGTAAATATGTTGCCATACTTTCTGACAGTTCCCTTACCAACCAGTAGCAAACTACTAAGTGAAAATATATTACAGTAAATAATCAATTTCTTACTTCTTTCATTACTAATTCCTCAAAATTTATTATCGCAAATGTGTACACAGACATAGAGTAACACAATTTTGTTTTTACGTACGGAAGAGCAATAATACATTTTTCACATCAAAGGAGAAGAAAAGGGAAGCGGACGGAGTATCCATAACCGTTGGTTGGAATAGCGAAAATATAGAAAAGTACGGGGGTTGGAGTGAAACCTAAATACATATCCTATCGAAGGGTAAAAGGAAAGAATTTCGATAACCGTCTTCCCTCTTGATGGCTTACAATGATGGAAATCTAATCACGGGTAGAAAAAATGAACTGTAAATAATAGAGGGAACAATTCTACAACAATTGAAAATGTCAGTCTAAGTGAAAAAATAATACAAGTTATCCATGCTCTGTGAAATCTTTTGACTTTTTTCGTTTTGAAATAATGAAGATATTTTTAAGAACTAAAAAAAATTTGAAAGAAGAATTGTAGAGCTTCACGAATACCCAAACGTACGGCTTCCAGCTTTTCTGTCAAACTTTAATATTATTTTGGGTAAAAACATCACATATTTAATTTTTGATACGTAGTTTTTAAATATTTCTAATGCAAATATTAAACATACTAGGTAATTTAGTCATCATTATTTTATTACGTTTGCTTTTGGTGCTAGTATTAGTGTCATTAAATATTTAGTATTTATTGGTTAATTCCTCTGATTTAATAAAATCATTAGTTCGGATCTACAACTATGTTGTTCCAAGTGCTTTCGTGATCGGACGTATCTTCGTGATTAAATAACTGAATTTAAAACAATCGTCAATATTTTTAAATCATCCCCAATCTGTCTAATCCGTGAAATTTTCGTTTATCTAAATTTATTATAATCTTTGTGTTGGCACATTTGGCCTTCTTCAGGAAGGCCATCAATTGTTGAATCATGAAAGTCTTTCTGTGCCTTTTTACAAATTTCACACCATAAAGTAGAAGAGGTATTTGTAATAGCCTTTGAGACTTTGCCATCAATCATGGTAAGAAATGAAAAAATGAACTGATGATGGATGAGAACTTCCCCTTCCTCTGAGATTTTACTTCTCAAACGTGAAGGAGCTAAAATAAAATTGGTAACAGTCGTGTCATTTGTAGCTATGGTTTGCTTGTAAACCCTTGTAAACACCTCTCACATGGCCACTTATCGATCAATATAACTCTATAGGTATTTGGAAGTAATTATGCCTTACTTTTCGGCAAACTTCGAGTAAGGCGTCTCCTTTAACGTTTGAATTTTTACCTCTACCGATACTTCAATTATATTTAAATGAGACAACAAGCACTGCTTCCTTTTTGGTAAATATAACTTTTTCGTATACCATAAAAATATAGATATTACGACGCTTTAAGGGATTTCGTAAAACAGAATATTTCTCCAAATCCATAAACTAGTACATACATTCGGAATATGCGTGAAGCAGTAGGTCCCAGCCAGTGTTCCTAAATTTGAACAATTTATTCGCGAATTAGAAATTTTGTCTATTAGTACATAGTAGACACTTTAAAATTACCTCAAAGCAAACAAACGGAGATGATCAATCGCATCTGTTGGTCCGACGGCAATTTCATTTTAAAAACATTATAAGGTGTGATAGAAAGAAATCAATTATTTAAGAATAACATCGAATACTTTATTAGGATAGTTTGAATGATCCCATTTAGATCAAATATGCAACGTTTTGTTTGATAGTTTGTTGCCAATTTGAAGGTAATCAATCCCATCATGCATCTTTCGATAGTCGATTTTCACAAGCTTCTCTCGAGAAAATTTCGCCCGCAAAATCATTCGCCGTAGTCAACAAGATGTGTTAATAATTTTATACCAATTCCCGACTATAAGGTAGATGCATAAGGTCGTTCCCGACAAACTCCCATTGCTTGTGCGTGTGGCCTCACATTGTTCTGATGAAACATAATTTCTCTCCTTCTGGTCAAAACTGGGCGATTGCTTCCTTCGAATAGTCTCTGATAGATGATTTCCTACCAACCCCCCAATCACACAGCAATAAATTTCTGAAGGTCAATCCTGACTTGGCTATCGCTTGCGCCGACTAACAGCCATTCGACAACGACCGTTTCGCTAAACGTTGTGGCCTATTATTCTACCGACATTTTCAAAAATTCGTTTCCTAGAGCAAGGTGCATCTTTTAAATCAAAATCAACGGAACATATTTTGAGCGGTCCGAAAACAAACCGACGTGACGTAAGCTCGTAGATGGTGCCAATAGTTTGAAAAAAAAATAATTTTGGTGAAAAGTGTCAACCTTGTAAAACATAAATTTTAAGTTTCAAGGTGCTATGTTGTTTAATACTTTGATTTGAATCATCAAAAGTAAACAATCTCAGTGAATTTGTAAAAGTGGGAAAAATTGGTCACCGTTATGTAATTGAATATTTCCATTTTCTCAGTCTAACCGATATTAAAGCCTAGATAGACTCTACTCTGGAGGAGTCGGCTTCTTCTTTTACGACTATAAAATATTGGGTAGCAGAGTTTAAACGAGGCCGTACGAGCTGCCAAGACGAACATAGTAGTGGTCGACCAATTGAGGTGCCCACTCCGGGCACGGTTAAGAAAATCCACAAAATGGTATTGGGTGATAGTTGGCTGAAGGTGTGTGAGCTACCTGAAATGATAAGCGTTTCAGAAAGTGATATACATCGCATGTGTATGTATATTTGAAGATGAGAAAGCTTTGTGCAAGATGGTTGAGGCTCTTGCTTTCAATAGAGCAAAAACAACGTCGTAAAGATGTTTCAGTAGAGTTTTTTGAGATGTTTCACCGCAATAAAGCCGAATTTTTGCGTCGATTTATAACCATGAATAAGACATGGGTCCACCATTTCACACCTGAGACAAAGGAACAGTCAAATCAGTGGACTGGAATGGGCGAATCGTGTCCAAACGAGGCGAAGGTGGTTCCAACTGAATGGAATTATTTTTATTAATTACCGTCAGCCAGGAAAAATCATCAACGGCAAATATTATCCTATTTATTGCAGAGTTAAGGGGATAAAAATAAGGAAAAGGCAGCATTTGGCGAAAAAGAAAGTGTGGATGTGAACACTACTGCGATGGCCCAAATTAATGAATTAAAGTTTGAATTGCTTCATCACGCATCCTATTCGCCAGATTTAGCTCCCTCGGACTATTTTCTATATCCAAACTTGAAAAAATGGATCGGTGGTAAAAGATTTGCCAACAATGAAGAGGTGGAGTCTGCAATTTATGGGTATTTTAAGGAGTTTTACAGTTCTTACTATAAACAGAATATAGAAGCTATTGAATATCGCTGGAAAAATGTATCGAGTTAAAAAAAGATTATGTTGAAGAATAAGGAAAATGTTTCCCAAATTTTTTGTGTCTTCTTTGTTAGGTCGGGTATTTTGATTGGCTGATGATTAGCAGTTACAGTATAAGAACCATAAATACCATTCACATTTCCAGCCGTCTAGCCTGCATTTTCGCCTTTATCGAAGACCAACAGAAAATATGGCGTATTTTCTACTTGCTGGTATCCATACCATATCCAATATTGGGTCAATCATCACAAAACTGTCTCAGTAATATTTTTGAGTCCGAAAACTTATATTTATAATGACCTCTAGCATCATCCGAGCACACTTGTTCCGCGCCAAATACAGATTGCTAAAGCCATCTATTGGAAAAATAATGAATTGGAAAAATAATGAAATAATCCTGTATTTCTTTTTGAAGGCGCATAGTTCTTGAGAACGTTCGTTATTTTTATCATTCACATGAAAAACCCTTAATGTTTCTATTAATATTTTATGCGATTAGCGACTATAGCCTATCAACCCAATGTACATGAATACTGAAAACTCACAGCTTCAATTAATAAAACAAACTTGAGGTCGCACGTATGGAATTTCCATATTTGCTAATGATGTTTACACAGCAGTTAATCAAAATAATAACAACACATACAAGCACTTACATGTGTAAACACACAATTATAATTCACATACTTGCATACTTTCTTCGTTTAATAATAACAGGCTTTAATGACACACGTTGTTCACCGTAATAGACCTCAGGAATGTGGATAATATAATTAACACTCGACATGAAAGAAAACAGGATGTGTTATGCCAGCTTCAAATAAACGGCTGCCACAGAGAATCAAACAATTGAGTTAGCAATGGAACACGTGTAAAATGTTTCATTTATGTTAATGGTTGTTATTTGTTAACGAATTGAATTTTGTAGCGAATTTATTTGCACCTTTATTTTTCCATATATTTAAACTAGCATATTGTTATACAAATATATGTGAAGAAAATTTTGTTTAAAGGTGAAACTTCATACACAAAAATCGTCGTGAAATGTGAACATGATATTACTATGTTTTTCAGGAAGAAGAGTTTCTTAAGCGACATTGCCAACTATGTTTAATACAGAATTTTGCAATTTTACAAATATACAGGGTGGCGCACCAATTGTGCTACAATACGAAATTCAAATAACTTCTTTTTAATCAAAGCATTTCATTTATTTATTTTTTTTATTGTATTGAAAATTAAATTTTATTTTGTGTAAATAATTTCTTTTGAAAATGATAGATCGTAAACGATTTCCGCTCCATCTTGCTGGAATCAAATGCTGTTGAAACGGATACGTTTTCGGCGCAGTTCTATGCAAAAAAAACTATTATTATTATTATTATGTTTGTTATTATTATTATTATGTTGGTGCGCCACCCTGTATTATCGAACATATTATGACCTAAAAACATAAGTTGCTGCGATCGTATTGTTGGAAACCAATATAAGAAAAGCTGGCTATGGCGCTAAACTTTCCACGAGCATAAAATAAAATGTCCCGTGTCCGAATCCACACAAAACCGATCCTTTCTTAAATGGATGGTAACTTATCATGAAAAGTCGGGCACTTACGACAACGAAAGGGAAACCGTCTGAAGAAATCTTCCAATCAAGTAGTAGCGGCCTGCTGTGACCAACAGCAGAGGAATTATTTTCCATCGCCGACAGTTTGGTTGAGAGGTTCTTATACACCATCTTATAGTTCGGATTTGGCACATATTCTTTAGAAACAGCGAAAATTTAATTAATTCTCAATATGCTAAACAAAGTCTTCAATATCATTCAAAAATAATGGATTTCCCTTTATTATTCGTCTTAGCTGCCGAAACATGGCCACATAGTTCTCATGCTTTGCTCGTCTTTAGTTTATGTCTGGCAAGCATCGTTTCACATGTGCAAAAAATTGAGGTTTAACATTTTAGGTTTAGTCAGTTCATAAAGCACTTAATTCCCTTCTTTTTAAAACATTCCCAAAGATTATAAACGATGGAAAATTGTTTGTTGAGTCGTTCCTAATGTAATTGCAATTTCTTCTTGCATTTAGCACGAGGAAGGAAACTTCAATAATGATTCCTTAAGCACTAACTTAAAGCTGCAAACTTCTTCAAATTAAAGACTGGTACTATGCTAATTTTGCACGGCAAAACTCCATATTAAAAAATTGTCGTGAAATTTAAAGCTACATTTTCCACCAGACAACACAACGTTTTTCATGAGGAATTTTTTTAAGTGGCAACGACAGCCTTTTCTCGTTGGTTTTCAACACTCAAATTGGGATAACTCACATTTTTGCTCCATAATATGTCCGATAACACATTTGTGAACTTACGAATTGAAATAGTAATAAAAATAGGCAGAAATTTACAAATATATTATATTATATTTATTATAATATATATAAAATATGTTATATATAAAATATATTATATATATTTTGCACATATATTATATTATCGAGCATATTACGACGTAAAAACAAACTAATTCCAATTTCAGCGTTGGAAATTAAGTCAAGCAAAACTGGTAACGCCGCTAAATTTTTTCACGATGTCATCTGAGAAATTCAACCGCAACTAAATCGTAGCGCCTTCATTTGTAAAACGGCATGACCTTTTGTAATCCCAATACTTTTTGACATATCTTGATTCAAATCCTACATTTACTCTTGGTCCTATAAGATATGCAGAATTTACGATAGCCGCCGATAGCTGACCAAAGGTGGTCAGCATAACATTTCTCAAGTGGAAATGAAATTTCCAAATTTGACATAAAACTTTCTGAATTTGGACGGGAAATTTGTGGAATTGAATTTGAGCATTCCATATGCCAATTCGATTTGGTTCAACATTCTCAATTTCGTGACAAAATTATCAATTTAATTATGAATTTGTCCCATCCATTTGAAGCGGTATCGTAATTTCGTTACAAAATTCTCAATTTATATATGAATTTGCCCAATTTGAAGTGGTATCGTAATTGTAATTCATAAATTGCACTTGTAGGTGATCTTAATATGCCGTTAAACACTGTAAAGTTTAGAGAACGTAATTCCCCAAAATTTTCATTTCCCGGGAAATCGGGAAAATGTTAAATTCCCTGGAAATTCTCGAAACATTCAAATATGACGGTACTGCAATTTTTCATAATAAATTTCACAGAAGATCGTAAGAAAGAAATTCAACCTGCAAAATATAATTGAGAATTACTCTAAGTTTTTGGTCATTTTCCCAAATATAAGGAGTAATATGATTTTATTTTTTGAGTTAACTTCCATTATGTGCTGAATTAAAAATAAGTAGTTAACGATTACTATTTAAAAAGCACTACAATGTAATTTGTATTTTCCCGAACGGACAATATGTATAAATGTACAAGCAAATTTTGGAAGTTTATAAATATGGTTGAAAATTGATTATTGAGAATACAAGGAAGTCTCCGCCGCTTTATAAAAAGTGTCCCAAATAGGACGTGGTTGAAAGCATCAGAAGTAAAACGTCCATCTGTGACATGTTGGTTAAAACACGTGACTATCACACACTTGATCGTGCGTTCGAATCCCCGATACAGCCGCCTATCATTATTTCCGCTGCGATCAGATCGGTCACCTAGATGTATCTGACGAACACCTCAAGTAGTCGACAAGTCTAGTAAATGCTTCTGAAACTGATGTTCGGAATCGTCGTTTAGCTGTAGGTCCTGTTGAATGAGTCTAAATAAAAGAGAATGCGTGTAATCTCAGTAAATGTAAGAAATTCCTACATATCTCACTCATGGAATGAATTTGTTCTTTAAAACGTCCTATTGTCTGGTTATCTGGCAACAACATAATTAATTTGAGGAAATCTGCAGCTGACTACTTGACGAGTCTCATTTCAATAGAGAAGTTCTTATGGGTGGATTCAAAAGTTTAAGAACGGTGATTTTGATGTGAAAGACGAAAACGCGGAACTAAGATCACTATTAAAGGCCAGGTTTATGCCAAATGCAAGCAAAATTTGCAATAACATCAGAAGTTACTCAACAACAAATTTCATATTGTTTAAAATCGTAGAGAATGGTTCAAAAGGGAGGAAATTTGATTCCAAAAGCACTGATGCCTGGAACGTCGATTCGCATACGAAATGCTGGTTATCAGGCGTAGAGAAAAGATGTTTTGCATCGCATAGTCGCTGGTGATTAAAATTGAATGTACGACGATACCCAAAGAAGATGTCACTGGGACAATATGGCCATGACTTCCATGAATATTCACGGAAAAAAACTCATGTTATGTACTTGGTGAGATCCACTTGAACGAACGAATCATTACTGGAGCTGTCTACGGAATACAATTGATAAAAGTACGCCGAATACTCAAGAAAAAAGTGTCCACTACTACTCTAAAGATTCTATTTCCAATTAGAAACCGTCAATTTGAAGTCATACCCCACCCGCTCTATATCATACAGAACAAAATTAAAAATTGGATCAATAGTTAAAAATTGGATCAATAGTGGCTAGAGATGGACGTTTTTCACAATAAATGATCAATTAAAAAAAAAATATTTTCAAAATTTCAAAGTGTTTTCGTTTTATTTGAAATTTGACAGTTTCAAATGATATTTCTTAACTTAAAACTTGCAATTTCCAAAAAATCTGTCTCTATCAACCCAAATTGAAACGGAAGTTCTCAGTATTAGGTAGAATTTTCTAAAAATACTTTGCAATGCTATACCGTAGCATTTTCAAATTTTTATTTTAAATTTCATTTATGACTTTCTCAAACTGAAATTGACATTTTCAATTAGAAATCTATTCAATTTCAAATGAATTTTCACTATTACAGTTGCTGCAAATACAACATTTTCAAATTTTTATTTTATGTGGAAGAAGTGTATTTCCCCTATTTCATTTGCGACTTTCTCTAATTCAAATTGGATTTTTTAATTAGAAATCTAGGCAATTCCAAATGAATTTTTACTATTGCTGTTTCTACGACTGCAACATTTCAAAATTTTGTTTAAATATATATTTATATTTATATATTTATATTTATTTATATTTATATTTATTTGTGACTTTCACAAATTAAAATTTAATTTTAACTATCCATTCAGAATTTTTTACAGTATTCAATCTCTTGCATTTAAATGAAACTGATGCAGCCATCAACAAATTTCCGGCACCAAATCAAACATTTATTTTGTTGGACTTTGAATTCCATATCCCTGACAAAATTCATAAGCATCAACTAAACAACAATGCCTAGAGCGTGAAGTCCAAATCGTAGCTTTTGTATGCGTTCATTGGCGTGTATACACATACAACCGCTTGGTCATCATATACGAGTATTTCGACGCTTGTATTTACTAAATGTGGAAATGGTCACAGAGGAGTTCCTTCCCCACAGGTAAATGAAAATGTTCTCCATTAAGCAAGAAATGTAATACGATTCATAATTATGCAAATAAAAACACAGTCGCTTCACGTAACATCCACTCACAGAGACTGACTTATCCGCTCAATCACTCATGGAAATTGCATACCTCTACACTGGCAAACTAAGCCTGTATCCTTGCGAAATTCCCGCAAAAGTCGTTCGTTGCAATTGTGGACAAAACACAAATTTACTTCCATTCCCATCCACTTACTTTCTATTCACTTTTTAAATTAACATTATGATAGATGTATGTATGAAGTATTAATTCCTTACTCTCACTTTTTTGCTCGTTCTGTTTATTTGCTTTTATTCCAGCGAATTTTCTTCTTTTCTTCCTTAATCCACAGAGATTATTCTGCTGCTGTTGCTATTGCACCAATAGTAAAGACAACACAAGGCGTTAACACAGTTCGAACAAAACACAAAAATCAACCAACTAACACTTTAATAGTTTTTCGTTGTTTTACCCCGCATAAAAGTTCCCTGTACGAGAGGAAGGGACAGTTCTGAGATTGCAAACAAATTTCACAAAATATTTAATTTTCTGTTAGCTTTGGCGTTTAAAGCATTTCCGTTTCAAGCGCGTTAAACAAATTTGTTTTGTGTAGGCAAGCGTTAACGTTCGCTGTTCCAGAGATACTAACGCTGTCCTCCAGCATCCTTATGATGATGTCCTTTAAGGGGGCACTGTTATCACTTACATTGCAAATTTGCTCTCTCCAGCTTACACTCTCTCGGAGGTTTGTCTCAAATGAGAGGGGTTATTGTCTGCGCAGTTGTTAGAAAGCTATTAAATATGCAACTACAGATAATTTCTGAACAGAATTTAAAAAATTGTATTAAACATGGAAAGTCATTTGTTGCCGTATGAATTGTTTGCGCAGAGATTCAAACTTTAATGCCTCCAACCACTTCATCCAGCCACAGCTGCATAAAGAAATTCTTGTGGAGGGTTTTCGGGGCTTTATATTCTTGCAATACGAATATAGGTCACTGCTTTTCGGAGACACAACCCAGTCAACAGCTTTATATAAAATTATTACGCACAAATGGGTTGGGTGAAGGACCGCTATAATGAGAAGAATAGAGAGGCAGTGATGTTTTTAAATAGAACAGATAGTAGAAAGGCACAGCGACAAAAGAATATACAAAATAATTCCTCACCGTTTTACAGAAAGTAGCCGCACCTGTAAATTATGATTGAAATTGTCATATGCAAAACGTCGTATTGTAAGGTTGAACATCTGGCAATACCATAGCAGTGAAATACCGAGTTAGCCATCTTTCATTATAATATTTGGACCTTGCCATTATGTACGAAATACAATGTCATTTAAATGACACTCCTCCCTGGGTTGGTTACAGCAGTGGACCCTTTTGAGGTAGTTTTCGACCACCTTTTGGAACTTTTCGGACAGTATCTGGGCGATAATTTGACGAATGTTTGTTTTCAAAAACTCCAACGCTTGGTGATTATACGCGTAAACACGGTCTTTGACGTCGCATAATCTTGGCGGCCAGTTGACGTCGTCAAAACGTGAAATTATGCTTTCTGGGAACTTCTCATACAATCAAGTCAAAACCGGTCCTGTTGTGTGGCTTGTGGCAACGTCTTGTTGAAACCACATATCGTTCAGTTCATAATCTTCAATTGTAGGCTGAAAAATGTCGGCTATCATAAAAACATAGAACAGAAGCGATATTTTCGACAGTGCATGCATTGCGATGATGCACAGGCCTGACCACATCTATAACGCTTAATATCTCTTCAATTTTTTTATAATCTTGACAATTCCTTGCATAGTAGGTCGATTATGATGACCATAATCACTCCGCAATGCACGAAAAGTGCTCACGTTTGAAGCTACGCTTTTGTAGTTAATTTTAACTATTACACATTCTTCAATTGTTCAACGATCCATATTCCAAAATGGCAAATCTTTCACAGCTGGCAGCCTTACCAGACCGGCGGTTTTGAAGCCACTAAGTGGATAACACCGTATTGTCACTGATAATGAAAAATTGATCCGCTACGATAACTCAAAGGAAAGGAAATCATGAGGATCACGTGGCCATGCGTCATGTCGGCTGCGAAGTCGAATATTCATAGAAAGAAACTAATGTTTGTGTGTTTGATATATCAGCTTGGTATCGTATACGATATCGTATGCGAACGGAACCATTACTGGAGCTCTCTACCGAACAAATATATTGTATTGCATGATAATCATCCATGTGTTGCGGCGCTAGTAAAAACCTACTTAGAAGTCCTACTGGAAAGTCATAACCAGCGCGCCCCTTCCGATTATCCCTTGTTCCGAGTGATGACATATGATCTCCCAGAGCAGCGCTTCACATCATACGAAAAACCAAAAATTGGGTCGATTTCTAGATAGACACAAAAGATGGAGCTTACTATTATCAATGCTAGGGACTAGTGACGGGCAGTGTTTTGAGTAACACATAATATATCACTTTTTCACAATAAACGGCAAATTTTTGACAAAGGATGTAGAAATTTATTTGTACTCCCAACTTCTACAATATATATAAAATAATATCTTATAGAATTAATTATGGTTATTGTTGTCTTTATTTATACACATATTTATGTTGTTAGCGTTTGCCAAAACAAAGATTTTTGAAATTTTTGGAAATATCTCTGAATAATAATATAAGAGGGAGTGTGTTTTTTACTATCATCTGAAATTTCTTACTTTAAAATTTCTTATATTCCAAAATTTATAACAAATTTCTGTAAAAACATTCAATATCCTTGTAAATACAGGAACTTGACTTAGATACGATTAACAAAGTCGATGTTAATATACAGCACACACACAAAAAGTTATTTCAAGAAATTACGCTGAATTTTTCACTCCCATTACTGATTCTTCTGCCTTAACTTAGGGTTATGCGATGTTGCAAAGTTGGAATACGAGTACTTATTAGGCCCATAGTATCATCTTTTTGATAACAATGCTCTTTTCCGACCGTAAAGCGATGGTTAGTACATACAACTATCGTTCGCATGGCTGGTGACCGACCAGCCTTGTAATTGCTTTTCAAACTTTGACATTCGGAGTCGTCGTTAAACTGTCTCCTTGTCATGTCTCATTCATGAGATGTAAGGGAAAGTGTTTTTTTGTTTCTCTCTTCTTCTAACTTTCAGCCGGACATCATTAATTTTATTAATATAATCCAGATACGAGGGTCCCAAAAGGTCCAAAAACTAGCCGACCTGACGTATATTTGGTGCCAGTAGCTTGAAAAAATTATTTTGGTAAAAAATGGCGACTTTATAAAACATATATTTTAAGTTTCAAGGCGCCACGTTATTTATTACAGTATTTTTAGTTGATACATCAAAAGTAAACGATCTCAGTGAATTTGTAAACATGCAAAAAAATTGATCACCGTTATGTATGTACGTTATTCAATTATTCCATTTAAAACGTCTTCAGTCCAACCAATATAAAAGCCAAGTTAGATTCTATTCCGGGGGAGTCTTCTCTCTCATTTACGATTGTAAAATATTGGGTAGCAGAGTTAAAGCGAGGCCGTATGAGTTGCCAAGACGACCACCGTAGTGGTCGACCAATTGAGGTGTCCACGCCAGATACGGTTAAGAAAATCTACAAAATGGTATTGGATGATCGTCGGCTGAAGATACGTGATTTAGCTGATAGTCATTTCAAAAAGTGCTATACATCGTATATTGACCGAAGACTTGAAGATGTGAAAGTTGTGTGTTTGAGATGAGTTTGAGATGCGTATGGAATTATTTTTATTGATTATCTTGTGATTACTATATGGAAAAAGGCCGCATTTGGCAAAAGGAAAGTGTTGTTTCATCAAGTTAATATCCCAGTTCACACATCTACTATTACGATGGCCAAAATTAATGAATTAAAGTTTGAATTGCTTCATCGTGCACCTTATTCGCTAGACCTACCTCCTTCAAACTATTATATATTTCCAAACTTGAAGAAACGTTTCGGTGGTGAAAAATTTGCCAACAATGAAGAGTGTGCGGTTGATGGGTATTTTAAGAAGTCTGACAGTTCTTACTATAAACAGGGTGTAGAAGCTATTGAATGTCACTGGAAAGAGTGCATCGAGCTAAAAGAAGATTATGTGGCAAAATAAAAAAAAAAGTTTCCCAACTTTTTTTGTCTTCTTTGTTATCATCGAGTACTTCAAGATTATGGTTATCAACGTTCACGCCGCATGTTTATTCGTTGAAACAAACAGGTTTTCCTAGTTTACCGCTAGATCCCCATTCGCTGACTCCCATATCAATGCTTGTGAAGTCTGCAGTAATATTTCGCTGCTTTCTGCTGAAGTTATCAATAAGAGTGTCAAGTTTCGCAAAAATACGGAGCATCATACAACTGTAACCGTATCAAACTGCTAAATTTAGCTTTACGCTCAACGAAAATATTTTATATGTCGATCTCTTCCTCTTGGGACTTTTTCCGAATTTGCCGGGGTATCTATATTTGATAAGTTGTATATTTACAAGCACTAAGGTCACAGTGACAAGACCCAATCAGTTCAGACAAAATAGGAAATAATCTTCCATCACCTTGGATCACCTTTTTGAACATGGGACATTATACACGTTGATTTCAATCATCAGGTATGTATTCATTGAGCCAAATCGCTACTGTCCGCCGTCAAACTATCAGCAACAGCAACTTTATTGTTATGCTATCGTCGACAGTTGGCGTGATCTGTTCATTTGCGTTGCATTCCGAAATTTGTAAAGTATAGTAAGATATAAGAATAAAGGGAGGTGGCTTTATTGCATAACCTTTGCTTTTAAACTCTTGGTAGAATTTTGGGTCTTCACCTCTATCCCTGTGCCTTTCTGTGTCATAGTTCTTCCACTTTTTCCATAAGGTTTCTTCCGCTTAAAAAGTGGAAGCGTGCCTCCCTTCTCCTAATAGCGTCCGATGGCAGCACACGCTTCAATAAGCATGCATTGCCAAGCATGCAACATCATTGTTCTGAAACACAATGCGATGTTCTTCATCGTACTATCGCTTGTCATACCGCAATTTTTCGTACAGTTTTTGCGGCAGTCGCCGCAATACTCGTATGTAGACACTGTGGATCAGGATTAGGAGTGTTCTGTTATAATAACATGCCTTCCATTGGTTACCAAATAACAAGTGCTACACATGGCATGATGTCTTCCATGATACTTCTCTATATGAAAAAAGTGTTTCCCATGACACTTTCCTAATACACTTTTCTATGTAAAAATGAATGAAGTCACTTATGGAAAGCCTTTTAGAAACCTCTCTGAAAATTATGTTCATATATAAAAGTGCCTTGAACGAAACTTTTCGCATAGATATGTATCTTGGAAGAAACTTCCTACGTAGAAATGGCTTAGAAAACACATTTGCTTTATTTTGGATGGAAATGTAAATTGGGGGAAATTTTGTATACGAGCATAATACTTTTTGCGTAAAAGTCTGTTTTCCTTAGCGAAATTATTTTCAAAGGTCATTGTCTACGCGGAAAAGGAGTTTTCAAGTGACATTCTACATAAACAATAAAAAAGCTTTCTCGAAGACACCTTCCTGCAAAAAAGTTATTTCTTCTGGCTGTTTTCATAATTTTGTTGTCTTTTTTCGCTAATTATGTTATAGTAAGCTATTTTTCTATAAAGCTTAAAATAATTGGTATTTTCAACAAAAATTATTACGGTAGATCTCAACTTAGAGGAAAGCGATGTTTAATAAGAAATTCTTGTAATGTTGAAGGAATGATTCTGTGAATCGGAACACATATAGTCATCCAGATTCAGTACCCTAGTTTTTGAGCTGATGCCCAACATTACGCACAGTAGTAGTAGGTCAAACCGCGTTTTACTCTGTTGTGAAATAGTTTAGAGAAATTTTTTGCAAAGTAGAAATAAGTTATTCGCAGAGAGACTTGAAACATTCAATGCCTTCGTACGAATTATAGTCGAAGTTTATTATTAAACATAGGAAAATATATTGTAAAATGTAAAAAACTGTATCTAGTGTCTTAAAAATGGTACTTAAATAAAATTGCTTGAGGAAATCTAATTAAATAATCGTGTTACTGGTATTCCTATTTAATAGAAATAAACGCAAAATTGATACATTCAATAACAAAGTATCGACATTGTTAAGGAAATCAACTTCACACAATATATTTTGACACAAAATTGGATTTTGAATACAGTATAGGTTAGTTTATAATTTTAATAGACTTCACCCCTGGGTATAATTTTAAATCCATGCATAATCGAATGATATATAAAGTTTTATGAAATGCATTCACCACGAAAAACACTAATTTTTTATTCGAAGCTTTTAATTTTCTGTTTGAAAGTTTGCATGCGCATCGAGGGAAATGCTTGAGTTAGTGAAAGATTCGTAAAAACCCCTTACAATTTTTGAGAATTTGCAACATTACCTTCATTTTCGTGCCTACAACAACTTAAAGCTTATACTATAATTATGTAAAAAAAACACAGCAATATTTTCATCACATCACATGTTACAGCTCGTCCATGACAACCTCGGTTTTCTTGAAAAAATCATAATGAGTGACGAGGCGCATGTTCATTTGAATGGATATGTGAATAAACAGAATAGCCGGTTCTGGGAAATGGAAAACAATCAAATTATCCATCAGTCACCTTTGCATCCATTAAAAGTGACAGTCTGGTGTGCAATTTGGTCAGGAGGAATCATTAGACCTCGCATTTGTGAGGCTAACAGAGGCGGACATTTATCGGATATTGTATTCCATACATAATTGCCGACATTAAATAAAACATTTATCAATATAAGATCCCTTCTCTTTCATTTAATCAAAAATTATAAACAAACAAAATAGTATACCTTTCCGACAGACAAAATATATTATATATGTATATATTCAGTTCAAATACAAAAAAATTAATTAGTCGATATCATTTTCTTCATTTTTTGCCATTAGATCCAATTAGAATTTTGTACCTTATTGTTCACTCTTAGAGTACCCAAATCGAAAAAATAGTTTTTTTTTTGGCGGGAGACTAGCGTAATTTTTGATATGCATAACATTCGAATAAGTATATGTGAAACAATATGGTTTTTTTTTTTAATCTGGAAATAGTTTTTAAAACCATAAAAGCAATAATAATTATATTTTAATGCGTTTTAAATAATAAAATGTCACCATCATCATTAAATTAGATCGAGCAGCAACATTGCGTTGCATGGCAAGTGCCTAACTAACTTAAACAATCTTAAACGAAACTAAGTTGCCTAATTTATTATAAATCTCTACAGTAAATTGTCTTCTGAAAGCTATATTCCACAGGGATTTTGACCCGATGTGAAATGGTCTTATGGAAGAAGCTCTTGTGTCAACTGAATCTTAAATGGAAACAAATGCGAATCCTTGTGCAAAATTGTGGCCAAAGTTGTTCTTTGAAGACCAAGCTCTTGATCACGGCGTCGAATTGAGGTTTATGGATTGTTTTCAACACTTTGTTGAGCAGCAGTAATGTTTTCAGCCGATCTTGCAGCAATACGTTGTGGTCCATTCTTGGCCCTACCAGCTACAGACCCTCTTTCTTCGAAATCATCCACTACACGACAAATAGCGCGTCTTGTTGGTACGTTGTTTCTCCCAAAAATTTCACGTAACTTTCTCATCGTCACAGTAATCGATAATTGATTTTGATAAAATGTTTTAACGATTGAAACACGTTGGTTTATCGGATATTTTTCCATAATAAATTTGCCACATCTTTACTTCACAACTGCCAAGTATGAACTGTCAAGACTAATGTATACCAAAATGGCGGCAAAATAAAGTAGTATACCTTCCTGATGGATACCCTGTATTATATTTTACATAATATAATAATTGTGTATTTATATACTACGTGAATACAGATCTCACATGTTAAATTTCAACTTTTGAAAGCTAATAAATATTAATGTATCTCAATTCAAACTACAGTACATTTCTTAGATTTTCCTGGATTTTTTTAGTTTGTTTTAGCTTTTTTTTGCAACAGTTTTAGCTTTTTTTCATTACCAAGTTCTTTTGGTAGTCAACGCAATGACTGCAAAAACTAAAATTAGACTACCAAATACTCACTCTAAACAATAACTTCTTGAATCTAAAAAAAAAAACTTTCATTTGCATATTATTAAAACTGACATTGCGAGCGTCTTTTTGTTATCATATCCTTAAATTTAAACGGATTATGGGTAAGATTCTTTCGAAAAAACCGAAAATGACTGGTTCAATCACAAAAATTAACCAATTTTTGTGGTTTCTTAGGGAGTTGGACAAAATTGAGTCCTCGCTGTGGAGGCGATAAATATCCTTTATATGTCACTATTTTTTATCTCTACAAGATGGATACAATTTTCTTCGAATCCCTTAGCTGTAATTTTTGTCATTGGGCCATCCGTTTTGGAAGTATGACCATATTTTCATTTTAGTGACTTATTTCTCTCTTTAACTCATTTTGACTGGACGATCACCTATCGGAGCGTTTAGTTTATGTGTTTTGGTTATTTATTTATTATCACCCACCAGCATTCCCCAAAAATTTGACATATTTAGCATTGGGCCCACCATCCGTTCCTAAGTTAACATTTTTTTAAATTTTCTCAATATTTTTGAATTGGTTAAACAGCACGACCGGCAGATACCCGGTTCATGGATAATCTTAGAAAACCATTACCACCTCAATGCTTAATCCCCATTGATTATAAGTTTAATTCGAATCAATTATACTTAGGAAAGTCTTTTCTCTCTTCTTTCTTAATGTATCAGCTTACGACTAACCCATTAACAGTTGCTGTGATTGTCAATACATTCGCTTTGATATTAGCAGTCAATCAGCAGTCGGCAGAAAAGCAAACAAGACCATTTCGTGTGTTTTCTAAATCATTTCATTTCGTTCTGATTATTTTCATAATCAAAGTCATTTATCGAAAATTTACAGCGTCGGAATGGTTAATTTCGTCTGCTGTAATTTTTAAGTTATTTTGTTATATGGACTTTCACCGCCTAAAAGTCGATGTTATGCAAGATATGCACCACGACTGAGTTTGCATAATATATACATAGTATTAAACTAAATGTATCGTAAAAACAGAAAGGATTTGGTTGTTAGGGCTAGTACTATGCTGACTTTTCACGGTGAAACTTCATATAAAAAAAAGATCGTGAAATTTAAAGCTAAATTTTTCGTTTCTTTTTTTTTTTTTTTTTTGGTTTCCAACACTGAAGTCAGACTAATGTAATTGTTTATGCGATAATACATTTATAAACTTGAAAATGAAATAGTAATAAAAAATAGGCTATTTAACAATACGACGAGTATATTATCGAACATATTATTAGGTAAGAACATCAGCTGTTTCGATGTCAATGTCGTAAATCAATACAACAAAAGCTTGCAATGCTGATATATTTTTTCGCGAGCAAACAATGTCTTGTGGAATTTTTTTCTCGTGGGAAGAGTACCTATCTTCGCTACGAAATCGTTCTATTACAAAAAATATCTTTGAATCCATTTCAATTATATTATATTGTACGAGTATTTTGTGCATATTATTAAATATCAATTAATTCGCATCAACTACGTATTAGTTAAAGATATATCTACTGTCGCATGTAGTTTTGAAGTAATGAAAAGGCTACAATTTTACAGTACAAAAGAATGATGCAATTTTCAGGTGTCATTTTCTTAGCAAAATTGAGCGAAGTTTCAAGACGTTTTACCCACTAATAGATTCCTAGTTTGTTCGAGGACCTAACTTTACTATAGCATTGTTGAATCAGAGCGTACTAATCATACGGAGAGTCTTTTTCGTAAGTTCTTGAATTATGGCTTAGATTGTCCAAAGTAACATCGCGCTTTAGGACCTTTGTTCTAATATCTATTATTCTATGTTTGTTTATACATTTGAGATAATAGATATCAATGAATGAATAATAGAAAAAAGCACTTTATGATTTACTGTATCTTCATTACTACTTTTGATTTTATTTGTTTTGCTTTCACAATTGGCTATTTATGATTAATTCGCATATTAAATTATTTCAGTGAAAAATGTTTTTAATAATACTGTCGAACCGAACATACTACAGAGTACAGTGTACTTTTGACTAACAAAAGTTTCTTCATATTATGATAATAATAAATACATACAGTCTGCCATTCGGTTTCTTAAAAATAATTTTCACCGTGAACAAAGCGTGAATAGGAATTTTTCATTTCAAACATCAGGAAAATTCAGTTGGAAAAAATTTGTCTTTTGCGGAACGTCAGCGTCAACTTATGAGATAAATTTATGACTACTGTCCCAAAGAAATTATTAATTTAATTAATTAATTTAATTTTCGCACAAAATAATTTAGTTATTTAAAAGATTTCTGTTCGCGTATTTTTGGATATTTTTATCTTTGGAACCATTCTTCATTGGAAAGTTTTAAATTTTTGGGAAAAACGTAGTTCTTGCTATGCAAACTTGAGTTAATAGAAACAAAGTTTTGCGACAAAATAATTTTTTCCTCCTCTCTTTTCAGTACAACACTGATAAAGTCGTCCACAGTAGCAACATTAGACAGGATTGTGGAGTAGATGTAGTGAATGAAGAAAAAAAAAGAAGCCAACATGAAAAAATGAGTAAACGTTAACAAACTTAAGAAAACTTATTTAAAAAAATTGACGCCAAAAGATGAGAAATTACTAGAGCAATGTTCATTTATTAATTATTACTTTCCTTTAACATTTGAAATGTTTGACGTTCGTTTTCATTAGGACAAACCAAAAATATCAACGAAATTTGGTTAGAACTCAATCAAGTAAGTAAGTAAATTTTATTGAGTCTTCCTCTTATTCGATAACATTTTTATGTACAAAGTTAATAAATAAGTAGATAAGACAAAAGGAAGAAAAACAAACATAACACTTAAAATAGAACTCAATCAATTTAAAGCATGTTAACAGCTGATGTGATGATGGGGGGTAAGTATATCGGTTAGATTTATCAAAAAAACGATGGTATATCCAGAGGCTACTGTCTGAAAGATCAAAAAACTGTTTTGAAAATTCTACCACTGAACATACCCCAAACAGCTGTACATTGTTTACCATCTGCCGGTCATCAAAATACCGCAGAATTCTTAAAATTGTAGCGATATATTTTCAATTTTCGCCGATAAAATGATCCGGAACGTAGTTGTAGGGATATCAGGAGGGGTCGACAGCGCTGTCACTGCATTCCTTCTGAAAGAAAAAGGTAACTTTCATATACAACTATTGAACATTTCTTACTTTTATCCGCGGATTAATTATTTCTCACAGGTTTCAACGTATTAGGCATATTTATGAGAAACTGGGATGAGTTCGACGAGATGGGTCGTTGCTCTGGTGAACAAGACTTACAAGATGCTGAATATACATGTAATAAATTGGGCATTGAACTTCGTCAAGTGAGCTATGTCAAAGAATATTGGAATTCCGTATTTGCGTAAGTGACCATTACGGTAAGGGCAGTGTTGGAAATATAGACTTTTTCAGATTAAAAATTACTATGAGGACTTTTCTCGAGAAACGGGTTCGACATTTTCTGAGCAGTAATGTTGTCGAAACTACCACTTTTCTCTAAAAAATGTACTCGAAACGGGTGCTCTAGAAAAGTTGTCAGAACGGCTGCTTTTGTCTAGAAGTTGTCGAAACGGCTACTTTCTCTAGAAAAGTTGTCGAAGCGGCTGCATTTATCTAGAAAAAAGTAGTCGAAACGGCTACTTTTCTCTAAAAAAAGTTGTCGAAAAGGCTGCTTTTCTCTAGAAAAAGTAGTCGAAACGGCTGCTTTTTTACTAAAAAAAGTTGTCGAAGCCTCTGCTTTCCCTACAAAAGTTGTTGAAACGGTTACTTTTCTTTAGAAAATTAGCAAAACATCTGGTTTCCTTTGGAAAACTTGAAGAAGCGACTAGTTTTGTTTCGATCTGGTAGAAATACTTATTTTTTACGAAAAGTAGTTGGAAATTTTATGTGGTTATGTTTTCAATTAGTTTTTTTAACAACTATTTTTCTGTTGGGAGATTATCGGGAATATATAAATAAAGAAAGTTCTTATTTCAGATCGGAGAAAAGTAAACAACAAAATTAATATTTTCAAAAATTCCAGAAATTTTCTAGAAGATTATCAAAACGGACTTACGCCTAATCCGGATATATTGTGTAACAAACATATTAAATTCGATTTATTTCATAAACATGCATTGGAGACCCTGAAATACGATGCCATTGCCACCGGTCACTACGCCAAAACGAATTTTGGGCCCTTCCTGGAAAACTACACCGACAACTCAGCCGTTCGTCTACTTGTACCAAGAGACACATTTAAGGATCAGACTTTCTTTCTGTCTGGGATTCAACGAAATACTTTAAGGAAAACTATGTTCCCTTTGTGCAATCATCTCAAAATTGAAGTGAAAAACATAGCTAAGAAATGCGGTCTGGAACGATTAACTCAGAAAAAGGAGAGTACCGGGTTATGCTTTGTGGGTAACAGGGATTTTAAAGAATTCATCAAAGAGGTAAGTAAAACGGACACAATCGTTTAAATTTAGGTAATAACTGTTTGTTTTATGCATTTCAGTACATAACATCTAAACCGGGAGCATTTGTTGATATATGTAGCAAACAAGTGGTGGGATATCATGAAGGTATTCACCAATGGACCGTGGGTCAACGTTGTCGATTGGCTTCATTTTTGAAACCTTATTATGTGGCAGAAAAAGATGTCAAAACGAATACAATCTATGTAGCTTCAGGTCATGATCATCCCGCTCTGTATAGTGACACAATTTATGTCACAAATATAAACTGGATCTGCCCCGATGTTCTAAAACTCCCGGGAAATGGCTTAAAATGTCGTTTTCGCTTTCAACATACAAAGCCGTTAGTAGATTGTCGACTTTACCAAAGGTACAAAAATAGTACAGATGATTTGGTTGTTGTATTAGATAAACCATTAAGAGCCATAACGCCTGGTCAATATACCGTATTTTATCATGAACAAGAATGTTTAGGTTCCGCACGTATAGTAACAGCATTCTGCAATACTAAGTCTGTAGCAAGCGAAGTTTTGGAAAATTCATGACAATTATTTGTAATAAGTTTATAGTCAAATAAATTGTAGGATATCAAAGTCTCTATAGGAAATTTTTGGGAAGGAAATTGATTTTCAAGAAAAACATGTAAATAAATTGTATTAAAAACAATAAAGAACGTATTTTTTTTGTTATAATTGGATCTACGCAATATTTCTTCAACAACCGATGTCTAAAGTGTGCAGTTCTGAGTACATTAAACCTCACACTTCGATAGGTTGAGATACTCACCCATTCATTGTTGCATTATTATCGGTACACAACTCTCTTCATTGCAGTCGCATTCGTCAGTATGAAGATATATGTATGTATATACGAAGCGGTCTTCATACATAGATACAGATTGCATTCAATAACAATAAATGGGCCTATCAAAAGAAGCTCTTTCCTTATTGTTTCTCATATTATCATTTCCCATTACTAACTCCTGAAGATAAGGCGTTTCACTAAAAAGTTTTTGAGACTTTTCGATAATTTACTCTATACTTTACTTAAAAAATAAAAGGATAATTTTTCGAAAGTTAAATCGTTATACAAGCAATTTTTTTTTTCTACCAAACAAATTTACTGCAAATTGTGATACTTGCGAGACATAGGATGGTAGACGACATATCGGCCCATCGCCAGATGGGTGATCGCGCCAAGAATGTCCTATTCTCGTACGACCACTTCTTAGTTTTTTTCAACAATAATTCGTATTTTTTTAGTACATTTCAATACTGCGCCTTTCCTGTATATATTATCACCACATATAACTTCTAATTAAAAAATAAATGATACATAGTGTTTCTATGGACAAGTCTTTTCCTTGCTGTACCGATTGCACTTGTGTCACTTGCAGTCCATAAAGTAAAAGATGTTGTGTAGGAGCGCTCTCTTATATGAATTGGGACGGTTCCTAACAAAGGGGTCAGCGTTCGCGGTGGTTCGAATTGGAAATGCTGTAATTTTGTCAATTTTTATTCTTTTTATTTAAAAACTTTAGAATATGATAAAAACATTTAAATTTAAATGAAAATATGCTATTATGCTTAGAATCGAGTTCGTCCGGGAAGGCTTCGCATGCTGCACAAATGTGCACTGATGGTATTTTGTCCCTATATCGGCAAAGATCAGTCTTTAAGGCGTTGGTCGTCTCATATTTTTAGTTGATACCTTAGCGTTCAGAATAGACCATATAGAAAAATCATTTGGATTTAAGTTCGTGGCATGTGGCATCTATTGTTGTGAAGAAATGAAGCTGTAAACTATTGCTCTTGGAAGAACGTTTGGTTTCGCTAGCTTTTATTGAAACGTCCAATAGTTTCTAACAAATTTTTCGTGCCCAAGATAACAACAAAACATCTTTTCACGCTAGATTTGTTTTGTGGCAGTTACCACCGCGGCGCAACATGTCACTAATGCAAGCACCAGTTTTCGCAAAGCGATCCACTGATCTTTTCAACGATCGTATTGTATACGAGCAATACGTTGTTTGAATGCATAAACCATTGCCTGGATGTTTTTCACTAGAACATACCAAATTTTCAAACACCGCAACAGCGTGTGTTTCAACGCCCTTGTTCTCGTTAGGCGAAGTCCACAAGGGTTTAACGTGAGTCTCGCCGTGAAGGCCTTACCCAAGGTGTGCGACACACTGGGCATATTACAATGCGATTGATAACGGCCCCCTTTCTCTGGGCAGACTCGTGATGCCATCAAACATCAAAATTTGTTCGCGTTCGTTGCCCTTAAAAGCAGCAGACAACAAAAACTCGTTAGGCGAAATGACTTTTGTGCGGATGTTGAATCTTGCGCACTTTTTGCATTTTGTGCGCCCCATGCTGCGTGCAAACACATTGAAAACGTTCGCCAATTGAACTGCGCTTTGCCTTGGATTACGTTGAATTGTGGTCTTCAGCTTTCGAAGCATTACTGGCGATGTTGCTGTTATTGGATGTCCATCTCAATGGCGGTCTTTATTACTACCAGTATTACTGCACAAATATGTTGTGCACACTTAAACGTCGTAGTTCAATAACAATGGCTAGTTGGGATTTTCCAGCCAAAAACAAAGCAATAACACTCGCGTTTGAATTCCAATTCCACAACTTTTTCTAACTGGGACGAAAAAAGGGTGTAATTCCGTACGTTTGTAAACAACATGAGCGACTGACGCTTATCAAAAAAATGAGCGCGCTGTCATCAGTCGTTTTGTTGTTATAGTAGTGTGAATGTGGTAAAACTTACATTGCTTTTACATAACAAAAAACGAATTAAATATCAAAAAGCGAATGAAAGAGATGTATTAAGTTACTACATTGAAAATTGTTCTCTTACTGAGCAATTTTATTCAATTGTGATCTTAACCCGTCTATGACTATGGTGTGCATTTATATCAAATTTCGGCAAATTTCATTAAGCGGTGCGACCTCTACGTAATTTTAACAAACCAGCCGACGAACATATTGAGACCGACATAAATTACCAATATAAATGCTTCGACTTTTGTGGTTGACAGTTATTTTTTTTGAAACAACTCTTGCTACTGAATCCGACTTGCAAATTTGCGATGGGAACTAAACACTTTGTGTTCATTACTTCATTTCTTTTATTTTCGATTAATTTTAGCTAAAGGAAGTATTTCAAAAACGGAAATAATTTAGTAATTATCAGCTTTAGACTTGTACTAGAATATTAGAATTGTTCAAATGAACATCGAGTTGACTGCCGCTCAAAAAATTGATGTTTGTAACGTGGGACTCGAACCAACAATCATTTGCACGATTCCGCATGCACTAACTATCGCCTACTACAAGAATTCGTCATTCCCAAGATGTACATCGATATGACCACCACTCAAAGTATGAAAAATGATTAAACCGCAGCTTGAATCTGCGATCGTATGCATCGTATCAATCGTCCGCAAACCAATATAGATTTCTGAATAAACAATTGCACCTAACACATTTGTGGACATTTATTGGAGCCCAAAGCAAACTTTTATTTAAAAAAAAAAGAGAAGAAACGTTATATATATGGTGATTGAGTGATAAATCTTATGTATTTTTGTTGTCTGTGAGCATGTTAAATGATTTTGTTACAACGGTTTGCTTAAAAATTTAAACGCATTTGTAAACTGTGATTTTTGAAACAGTAGCAAGGGCGAGGTTGTTTAACAATGTGTCTATATATAATCTTATTAACTAATATTTTAAATTAATGTCGCTTAAAAGTAAAATATAGAACTGATCAAAGTGCTTGCAAAAAAGAATTACGATGAAATAATTTCCTTAAATAAAATCATTAATGTCCTAATGTGAAGGTCCCTAAGTATTACAATCAAAATAAAATGACCACTAAATTGAATAGCAAGAAAAATATTGAAAATCTTGTACTTCCAGAAATTATTCTTAGCAAATTTTGAAAATTTTGATTCATTTTAGCTCCTAAGAGAAAATGGAATATATATAAATAATTAATAACTACGCTAATTATATGTGTGAACTTTGTTGCACGATTCAAGCAACTATTATGTCAGTAGTACGGTCAACGCATCTAAAAATCGTGTCAAATCATTCTGTCGTATCTGTATAAGCGAACATTCGAAGTGGTCTTGTAAAATAGCGGCATTACATTTCTGAGCGGCTTGCTCAAATGCCTTGCCAAAGAAATTCTTTGGCGAGTCCTCTCGCACCGGTGGGATACCCACCAAAAGACACAATCCCCGTTCAGCATCAATGGGGCAACTAGCTATCATGGGCAAGTCGGGTGCCTGGCGGCTACGCGAGACTGCCACGTGGCCATTCAACATAAATTTAGCCAGCATTGTGAGGCCGTAAGGATAGGAAAAGAATGTGTTTTCCTCACTCAGGACGTAATAAAAAAATGAACCAGTCGAGTGAACTTGGTGAGCTTCTAAACTACTTTGTACTTGTTTAAAAATGGCCTGAAGCAGAAGTTTGGATCCCTCAATGCCAGCAGTTAGTATGTCTTTGTGATTCCGTCCTAAACCATCAAGAGCTTCCAGGAAACAATCCTCTGGTGTTTTGTCCTTCTTCACCGACTCCAAGACAGCCAACAAGGCATATACGTAATCGGCAGCAGAATAACGATTGCGATAACCATAGCTTAATGTGAATGAACCGTAAATAACATCGGGTATGCCATACTTTTCGGCCAAACCTTCAACCATGGAATAGAATTCCTGACGCAATATCAGATCCATAGACGTAAATGTTTGACGGGCGTGTACCAAAGGCAAACCCATCTCCACCAGTAGCTCATGCAGTTTCTTTTCGCCTCGTAATGTCCACAGTTTCAACTTGCATGCCACGTACATGGAATAACGCATAGATTCCAAAACACTCCAATGACGATATAGTACCAAGTGCAAGTCGTTTTCAAAGTGGATTTTCGATGCGCTCAGATTACTCTGATCATTTGTTTTGTTAGTCAAACGCGACACATGCGACTGGATGTTGTCAATTTCCAACGTATAAGCTCCACTCTCAATTTTCCCCAATATCAATTGTTCGGTAACGCCCACTATCGCCCACCACAAAAGATCCATATTATCTTTAGACAATTTCCAGGCCAATTCGAATATAGTCAAAGCTGATGAGCGACCATAGAAGCTATATTGGGTATATTCAAACATAATGCGGTCGCGTTCATTTTCCCAAGCACGTCTTTGGCGTTGTTTAAGGACGCGCTGTTCGTGTTTTTCCATACGGCTTAGTTTCTTCGGACGTTCAGGTCGTGAATTGCTGTCCTCATTTTCAGCATCCGATTCACCAGCACCGCTGTCATTGACTTCATCATCCTCATCGTCGTCTTCATCTTCATCATCAGATTCACAAAATATCGATTCAAATGGGGGTATATTCTCCTCTGAAGATGGATCTCCCAATATGCACACCTAGAATAGTACATGGAAAATAATTAGGATTTTAGTTAAAATACTGATAATGATTGGTTAAAGGTGGCTGCTTTGAGTATGTACGAAAATTTGATTGAAAACCATTGCTAAAAAATAACCGGGTATGAAACATATTTCTATGCGAGAAGCTGGTTCAGGAACAAGTTTTTAAGATCTAAACTTTTAGCTCCAGAGACCGTTTCTAAAAAGCCTGTATCTGAAAGCGTAACTTGTATCAGATAATGAAAATAAAACACACATTCAAAAACAAAGCACTTAAGGCCCTGAGCATTTATGTAAGTTTCATTTTTCTCCATAAAAACTATTATTAAATTAAGTATTTACTCTATTTTTGAACGACTGTTAAATATCTACATTTACATTTATATTTATTCCATTAACAAACGAGCCATATGACCATATATGGTCAGCATTACTACAATACAATATCTAAAAAAAAAAACATCTAAATGTAATAACAATTTAATCTGAAGTATATATTCAATTGAAGAATAATTTTTAAACGGTTGTTGTTAAAAATCCCATATATCAATTGTGCAATGTTAAGGAAACGAAATATATATTAATTGAATAGAAACACTACTCACAAACCGCCAAATTTTAAAGGAAAAAAGTGTTTAAAGTCCCAACAATTAGGAATGCACTGAACGAAATATTGAAATGTTGATCTTAGTGAACGTGGTGGATTAATGTACACTCGAGATAAGCAAACATGAAATAATCTTTCTAATATTTTAGTTAGTTTGGCAATTCAAAGTTGGAGGTTCTTAAGTTATCTCATAAATTGGACGAGCTCAACCTCATAGATAGGCGCCTGCTGCACCTTAAAAACAAAAATGCTATAAATTACGTCTGTTAACAAATACAATAAATGAACATTACACAAATTCCATACATAATACATTGCATGCTCTCTAATATTCGCATTATATACACATAAAGAATACAAACCTGTTAAATTTTTCTCTTAACAGAACTTTTGTCCAAAAAGGGACAAACGACAGAATTGACATGGGGTCCAAAGCTTCAATTTCTATCCGGTAACAAACGCAAACATTTTACAGATTCAACAAATTCAGTATTGCTGCCATTTAAAATAATGGAAATACTGTCATAGATATTGTGACTCTTTTTTAAATGCATCCAATTGGAAAGCTTTGTGGTTGTGAAGACAATCATATCATCTAATACGACTACATCGGGAAACTTCAGACTTTACAAATAAGCTGTATATAATCAGCAAAAATAAAAGGTAAGCAATTTGCACTTTCCAACCATTCGAACAAGTCACTCATGTACATAATAAACATTAGTGGGCCTAACTCACTTGTGGAACTCCGGTGTATACAGTTAACAAACTAGAATGGAGACCATTACAAGAAACATACTGACGTTTATTAATTAGATACCATTTCATTAATGTGTAAGCCATTTCAGAAAATCTTTACTTATAATATAATTTGCAAATAATAAGGTTTGCGTGGTCCAATTTATCAAACGTCCTCTCTAAGTCTAGAGATAAAATAACACAAGATTCATATTCACTTACAGCTTTTCTAATATATTCAGTTAGGCCAATTAATGAGGACGTGGTTTTACGATTTTTTCTGAAATCAGACTGACGGTCGTGAAGTAATGAGGAGCTATTTAAATGTTCGAGTATCCGGGATTTCATCAGATGCTCTACCATTTACTTAAAAGAATGCTTAAAAATTACTTACTTAAAAATCCATGCCGACTCAATAAAAGCTACTTAAATTCTGCCTATTGCTTTGTAATTTCAATTATAACTTTACAACCCATAAATTTTGCTGTATTATTTTTTTATCTAAATATATTTATCTATATATGTATACTTTATATTCAGCATATTTTTCGTTTGCTAAACAATCATCCTGTTTGCAATCGTACATTCCACATTAACAACCCCGACAGCCTGACCCCACTGAGAGCGGAACTGAACCTCCGCCATAAACCTTAAGTATAAAATACATCGTCACAGCGTTCTGAACACGTTACAGCCATAGAGTGTAGGTTATAAAATATTAAACATCATCAAATCCTTCCCTTTCGATCGATCTTTCAGAGCAAGGATAAATAACTTTCTTTTCAATGAATATACTCTAGAGATCATTTCCCAATGATAACCACTCTCTGTAATATTATTTCAAATAGACTTTAACGAAGTTTCATCGATTATCAGTAAAAATCTTAGCATTGATCATTGCCTGTACGCAGATGATTTATATGATCTTTGGCGCAAAAAGGACAACAACGAAACAAACAACCAGTTTTCCAATGCTATTAAAGACTTGGCTACGTGGTCAAAAAGATCAGGCGCATATATTTAACTAAATCAGCAATCCTACATGTATGCAGGAAACATCGCTGTCTAACAGATAAACTACCCATAGGGTAGTATAATTTTGGTATAGTTGGGTATAATTTTCGAATCGATTTTTCGTGGAAAAAACAAATTCAAAAATTAAGAAAATGCCTAACGATTAAAAGGAACTTAATAAAATATTTATTAAACAGAGGTTACGCTCACGTCAACACGCTCGACTGTTCGATCCAGTATGTATGCATATCGCACAACTCCTATCAAGACGTTATTTACCGAATCTGGCTTTCCTTCATTGGAATCCAAGATAATCGTTGAAAACAACAGTTTATTACCCAAAATTGTATCTAATAATGGGTCCGTTATGTACGAAGATGTAAATAAAATTAAAACTGAAAAACGCACATCAAAATATCCCTCAGTTTTACACGAAGTTATTGACAATAACGTAATTGGTTATAACGATGGATTACCTGAGCATTTGGCTATAACACCACATCGGCACTTCCTAACACAATAACACAACGCTTGCAATACAACGCTTTCTAAACATAGTAAAATTAAGTTTATAAAAATTAATTTCGTAGACTCTGTTTATGCAGAGGTTAGCAATACAGACGAAATACTTGGCTTAAAAACATTAGATCAAAATGCTTCAATTTTTACAGCCGAAGTGTCTGTAATTTTACATGCTCTGAATATAGGGACGACTTCAAGTGAACAAATCCTTATCTTGACGGATAGCCTATCAGTCCTAATCCAGCAGATGGATTACTGTTGTTGAAATAGGAAATGTCCTAACCTGGTAACGTGCAAGCAGATGCTGCCGCCAAACTTGCTCCGAGCAATTAGATCTAAAAAAAACTTATAACTCAAAAAAATGAAATGAAATATTCCTAATTAATAATAACAATCACATGCATCTACACTATAGTATAGTTAATTTAAATCATGTAGCGCCTTTATATCCCACCAACTTGGAGAAAAAGATACAGATTTCTAAAGCATACAACCGCCACGCAACAACATCTTTTAAACAAAAACATGAATAACATATGTCACAAAGACACATTCTGGGGTCATGTCCTCAACTTACTTACTTGCAAGCAATCTTACTGTAGAACAAAGGAGTGGTTACCCTTAACAGTAGCTTAAAATATTAAACTAAAAGCCACTTATACACAAATCGTACATTACTACACCACATTGTAGCTGATGGTCTTAGCTTATGCTACATCAACTTTATACATCAATCTTACGTTGACTATAAGCCTAATACAACGCAAAATAAGTGGAAATCTATATTCAGCTATTGCAAAATTTCACCCCTGAACCAAATCTGTTTCAGCCCCCCTATATACTCTATCAGCTATATCAAATGCGTCAATGGCTTACCTGACGATCACTGTATATATTGCACACATCCAATGGACGATGAGAATCGCAAATAAAGAAAGTAACATCCTCTTCGGGCTGCAACAATTCCACAACATCGACACAGCCGCCACAATTCAATAGCAACACGAATTTCACGTCGCCTTGATGTTCACTGTAGGCCCTCTGCAACCCTGCCATACCCATAATGGGCACCACGGAATACAACATATGATCATATTTAAACAGGGCTTGTAGGATTTTACTGGAGCAAATGGCATCGATATCATAGTTGACGATAATCAATATACGTTTGCCAATTAAACGATTGTAGAAATCTTGTCTCAGGTCTTGTATAAACATATCTGGCCTGCTTTTATGCTAGTTTTTCGTTTTATCTCTTTTTCGGAGGCCACAAAGAATTTATTTTCTGTCAAAATGTAGATTCTTTGTTTTGATTTAAGCTGGTTGTAAAAATCGCTTTTGTATTTAATATAATGGCATTTTAGCTAACTTTGTTACATTTCTAGATGTTTATCATTAGGACTTTATTATTTTAATGTTTGTTATTTTGTTGTAGAAGCACACAAATAAGTTCTCTCTAAATTGTCTGCAGAAACGATCCACATTGAGACTTTTAGCGGGAAACAATTTTTTTCTGGGGTTCGTTCAGTGAATTAATTTGAAACAGTCGATAATGTCGTTCATACACTCAATGGAAAAATTATAAACCATGAGGGCTAATTCGTATTGCGTTTAAAGCAACACTGATCAAATCCTCTCTTTCACACGTATTATAATTTAATAGCAAGAAGGTATTTGCATTTTGTGTGGAAAAATAAATTCGATTTAAAGTCAATGCTATCCTTTAAGTGAAGGGTTTTGCTTAGAATAATGCGTTGTTCATGTTTACGATAATCTAGCAAAAGAACTTATAGAATCCCAATCGGAATGTTAGATCTTCAGGTATTCGCATTTTGAAATTTGGATAGATTTCCGAATATTTTGGCAGCTGCTTGTTTACAAGCAATTTAGTGGGCATTAATAGAATTGTTTAGCACCTGGTGCTCGAAAGTCAATAACTAGTTGCCCCGAGTAGAATCAATATTGTGAAAATCCTGCCCCAAACTAATACTATCTGGGCATTTGAGGGAGCAAATTCATCGAAAAAAGACCATATTTGTGAAAGAAATTTTATAGATTTTGAACCAGGGAAGCACATTATCTCACAAGGCTATCATTGAGAGCAAATTTCCGAAAAAAAATTCAACAAACACCAATTCACTTGGTATGACACAACCTGAATTTTTTTCTCTTAACAGAATTCAAATTACCACTTCGAGGATTCAGTTTATAGTCGATAGAAGAAATAATAAAATTCGTGTCGTGCTTTAATGTGCGAATTATTCGTTACCATAATGCAACGCTCTTCGAAGGTAATACAAAAAAATATTTTGAATAATAAATATTTTGTGTTTTACAGACAATCCATGTAGTTTATTGCACAGAATGTATATATCTATATTTTGTTCTTTTTATCATCTTATTGGTACGTTTTCATTTAAAAATACATGGCAGACAATGACTTGCAGATATACATAGGTTTCATTGTTCTCATTAGTGATTTCCCACCGAAAACCTAATTATTTTTAGCGCTTTTAAGAAATTTTTATTAATGGATATTTTACAATCGACTTTCATCAGTTCAGTTTCAGTTTTTTCTATTTCGATCTTAGAGCCAATTAGTCGAAGCACAAAATCGGGTTTTATAAAGCAGAAAATAATCTTTTTTTACAGCGCAATTTTCTTTATGGCACAAAGTTTGAAGGAAAGGAAGACTTTTAATAATGATCTATAGTAAAGTCTTTGAAAATATTTCGTAATAATAATTTTTAAATTCTCTTCTCATTTGCTCTTTTTCAGACAGTTCCACTTTCAAAAATATCGATTAATCGAGCTGAGTAATTGTTTTCAGTACAAAGTTAAGTGCCAATAATCGATCCTATAAATAACGTTTTTATTAGCCAAAAATTGATTATGCACTACAATCAAAATCCAATTACATTAATTTTTACGCCAAATTTGGTTCCTCTTTATGATTTCGACTGTCGGATATCCTAAAATCCGCACAGCTTTTCATAAACATCCAAAGATATGTAGTCCCAAATCTGTATTCTTAATTTTCACAAACGGGATGAAGAACCTAGTGTACCCGCTGCTGTAAATACGCAACTCTATGGTTGCATTGAACATAATGTGCGTAGCCGCGAAAATGCGCTGTCAGCTGTTCTTAAATTTTTGTTTACGTCTTGATTTAATTTTTCTTTCAATTTGTATTCAGTATTTTAGTTAAATTGTCTTCTTTCCAATCGCAGTATGGATTTTGATTTGTTTGAACTTGATGAAGATGACGATATATTATCCGTTGCAAATATTGAACCCACACAAATGCCCAACGATAATGCTTTCAATGAAACAATACCAGAATTTCATTGCCAGGGTGAAGATTCCATTAATTCTCTATTTTCCATTGACGGTTTTGTGAGAAGTGGCTTTTTACAAAGCCAATGTATCAGTAACAACCAAGCTGCCGATGAAATAACTATATCCAAATATGAATTTCAAAAGGAACATTTAAACTACGGTCCGGCCACGACTTTCATGTTTGGCGAAGCCTGGTAAGAGACAACTGTTCTAGGGATATTTATTGTTTTTGCAATTGTATGCCCAAGTAGAATGAATAAAAGTTTGTAGACTAGTACCATTCTAATCTAAAAACCTTCTAGTATAAATGTCCAGTATTTGATGACATGTGTACGTGGGTCAATGGGATGCAATGAGGAGATGACTTACTACAGCAGAAGACGCCAAATCACTATGCTTTTGCATCTGGTCTTGCAAACCACACATATCGAACAATGGCCTTTGTTACAAACGCATCTAGCACGGCTAAGAGCGCTGCTCAATAACTGCATCCAAGTAGACACATTCAAACTTGTCTATTTTGCCAATAGTTGCAAGGGAAATGAATGTAACATGCCAGCATATCACCTATTACATGGTATTTTGGAATGGAAATTTTTAGACCTTTGCATTCTGCATAAATACGACATTGCCGCTGCAGCAGGTGCTAAAAATGCATCGCAAAATGTTACAATTTTAAGTCAACTGGAACGTATATTTGATGATTTGTTGTCTTGTTCCATATTCCTATATGCGAAGAAACGCTCCGCAGAATTGTTGTTTATTTCTCCATTTCCTTGTACTTGCATCAAAGAATTCTGGCTTCTCTTGCGATTTGCTTTGGAGAAATGGTCACTGAAGTCAATAGAGGGAGAAACTTTAACATTTTGGCTCATGTTCAATAGATCAATAGAGAAAATTAAAAGTACAACAGGTAAGTTAAAAGATATTTGGATAAGAAAACATATGAGGCCTGCATGAAAATACTCGTACTCTAATACATACTTTTTTTTTACTTTTTATTGTGCAAATTGTAAACTTATGGTCAAATTTCAATCAAATTGCAATATAACACCAGTTGAGACAAATAACTACTCCACTCTGCTACTTAACATAAACATTCTCTAAAGAAGATTGTTGTCGAATGTGTAGTGTTCGTCCCCATAATCTTAATGTTTCTCCAAACTTTTTCCATCCAACGTGTATTCCTATAAAAACAATCAAATTTATAAAAATCAGAAAATAAGCAAACGTTAAGAAAACCCCTTCATTTCCCTCAATTGCAGTGTATGCATATTTGAACTATTGGAACTATTAGGCAATAATATATAACGAAAAGATATGAACAATGGAGGTACTGCTTAAATTTGCAGAATATTGATTGCTTACAACTTTATTAAATGATATTTTAAAAAGATCTAAAATCGTATTCTACAAATTTTCATTCATTTCAATTTACATTTTGGAAATGCTTAAGTTGAATGTTTGCTTATTTTTAGAAATTTATAATTTATATGAGAAATTTATGTGAAGGCACTTTTGTCTATATGACAAGAGCTTGTGAAAACTGTGTATATAGACGATTTTATACATGAAAGGTACCTATAAATATAACGTTCAATATGAAAAGTTTCTATGAAGACAGTTTTCTGCACAAAAAGTTCATATGAAGTTTCCACGAATATGCTTTTCTATACGTTATGCATCTGTGAAGACACATTTTAGATTGTTATTCATTAATAACGTATATAATAAGTGTATTTTAATTGGTAGAATGTTCACAAAAAGTTTCTATGGAAAGTGCTGATGAATTTACTTTTGTATAATGTAAGTAATTAAAAAATCTCCGGTTTCCATACAGATGGTTTTAATTATACCCGATTTCAGCCGCCAAAACCGCGCCTATTTTCAGTCGATTTGAGTCGATAAAATTGGCGGCGTTAAGCTGGTCTCAAAATAAGTCGCCGGTTATTCATTGTTGGCTTGAAACTCTGGTATTGACATCTAGTATCAAAATGCCATCAAATCCCCGATATAAAATATCAAATCAAGAAGATACCTTAATTTTTTGTCGTTTTATATTTAACGATTTTTTTGACGAATTGATTTTAAATGATTTTTGAAAATATTTTGGTGAGGAATTGAAGTTACCATATCGTATAAGTCTGCTTTGGAGATATAAAATTTCGTTATTTTCGTTATAAACACGTATTTCGTTATAAACACGTTTATGTTTTAGCAATATTTCATTTTGGCGATTTTGGAGTAATTTTTAGCATCATAATAAGAATACCATTTGGTCCTGTCCCCTTAGAAACCCAAAAAACTAAGTAATTTTCAAGATTGAATGCTCCGTTTCCGAGATACGAGTGTTTGCCATTCTGTTTAAATAAAATTTTGCTCTTAAGGTATTCGAATGCAGAGCGCTGCAGCAACACAATTCGTATGTAAACACTTTGCATTCCTTTTAATAAAGGAAAGACAAAGTAAACAAAATTAAATGAAGTGACGTGAGTCTAAAGATCCGCAAGTACAGAGCGTGCAGAGCCCTACTAAATACCACAATTTCTTAGTATATGGAAAGTGTTATCAGAAAATCTTTGCCTAAAAAAACAAAAGAAACAAAGAACACTAAAAATATGGTACTTTTTTATAAAGAGATATTCATTTCTAAAATATATCATTACACCATTTCGAGTTATACTTGACAAAGTATGATTTTATAGTGGGAAAATGTAAATTGCTGTAAGATGTAAATTGATGCAGAGGAACAGATAATTATATCGAGAAGAAATAATTTGACGTTGGGAAATCAAAATTGATATTGAAGAAATTAAAATCTAATTCCACACTCAAAATTGATATTAAGAAAACACAAATTGACTTTGAGAAGCACAAATTTGTTATTGGCAAATTCGTGTTCATATTGGTAAAATACAAAATAATATTAAGAGATGTAACACTATGAAATTAAGAACATGCAAATTGATATTTGAGAAACCAGAAGTACAAAATAACAATTCGTAACGAGAAAAATAAAATTGGTGTCGAAAATACACTAAAATTTTAAACTGCAATATATACGTTCTAATTCTATCAAGCCGCAGATTTTGGAGCCATCGATTATAAATCTACAACATTTTTAAGACCAGTAGCAAAATTTCATTTCTTGGACTTTCATAACATTTTCTAATATCAATTCTTTTTATTTTCTAATATTTATTTCTACGCATCAATTGTGTAATTTTTGCTACACAATATCCAATTTTCCAATTAAATTTGTTAATTTTCAAATTCAATTCATATTTTGTTAATTTTAATTTGGTCGTTGCCAATGTATATTTGAATTTTCTTAATCAATTTGTATGATATTATTTCTTTTCTTTATATTTTTTTGGATTCTTTAATCAAACTAATTTATTTCCGTATTTTCTTAACATGAATTTAATTTTTTTCTCAATTTCAGCATATTTGTCAATTTATTTATTAATTATTTAATTAATTTGTATTTTCCTTACTTTAATCTTAAATTTTTGTTATTTAATTTTTTCTGGATATCAATTAAAAAAATAAAAAATTTCTTTGCATCATATGACAATTTAGCGACGATTCCGAACGTCAGTTTAAGAATCTTTTACCACGCCTGTTAATTATTCGACTACCTGAAGTATTCCTCAGACATAACGGGGTGATCGCCGCTCAAAGAATGATAAAGCGGCCACGGCCGATTTCGATATCAATTAATAATTGTAATAATATTTGTATTTAATGCCAATATGTGTTTACTCAATATCAGTTTCAATTACAGCTTGAAATGGTACCGAAATAAAATCAGAAAGGACAGAATGAACTGATTTTTCAAAAAGAAGCATGTTCCGATTCTACATTCCATTTTAAACTATTTTCAAAGGGACTCCTTTCAACAAGTAAACTTGATTAGAATTCTTTGCTTTGGAAAGATATTTCCATCGAAAATATGTACCTTTTAGACAACTCCTTTTTTGTGTTTGGTTTTCAGTTTTTTTTTTATATACAAATTGTCTTTTGTATTTCGTTCACTTTAGATACTTTCTCACTTACGCCTCTAACATATTGCGAGTTCACCAATTGGATGCAACATGCCTTAGTTCGCTTGCACGGATATCGTTCGAACGGGCAATATGAAGGCTCCAACTACAGCCGAGCTTCTGCACATGATGTGGATAATTATGAATTCTGCGAACGCATAACACAACAGTTTCTTAATGCTAATCCGAATGAAGAACAATTAAGAATATTTATTGGTCTACTGTCTCCTGTACTTTTGGAATGGTGGCAGCCAAAGGTTAACGTTGCTATGGTATTGTGGGAGCATATTCACAAAAAATTGAATTCCTCTTTTTACGTCGCTGGAGCAGCGCCTTGTAACTTGGCTGTGACATGTGCCAATGGCCGAGCATACATTGATAAATACCGAAATTTGCTAAACAAGCCTCCTGACGCAAATCTAAGCAGCTTTACCCTTTTTGTACTGCTAATGGGCAAGAGTTTGCAAAGATTGCTAGCCAGTCATGCCAACCATCAAGCTCAGAAATTGCTGGGTCGAATCTATACAAAATTTAGTCCTCAAAAGTTTTTGGCCCTCAATGAAATGGGTATACATCATTTAATTGAACTCTTTTTAGTATTGGCTTTATGTGGCGACTTTAATGATCTATCGGGGAAGTTGAAAGATAAACTGCTTTCGATTGCGCTGGAAAAAATAACAGGACCCAAGCAAGTGGCCGTGACGAAGGGTCACATGTCCTTCTGGATATTGTTTGCCGAGCATCAGTATGACTTAACGGATTATATAACAAAGTTACTGCAACAATTATCTGCTATACGCAACGATTTGTCAGTTTCAAAAGTCATGGCCGATACCTTATTAGATATATTTGAGCATGCTGATACTTTCCAGAGGGGAGAACATTTATTGGTAGGCTCGTGGATACCGAATTTCCTGAATAATTGCACACCAGTTGAGCAAGAACGTTCTTTAGAAGCTCTCCATTTGATTTTTATAAAAATACAAAATACCGAACATTACTTAGACACCAACAATGAGCTACGCAAGGCTTTAAATACCTCTATATTGCCTTTCGTCAAGCAGCAGTATTTGAATAACTTCAGTCATTGGTTGCCTATTTTGGCTGCGGATTTCTGTACCCATTCTTTTGTTGTAACAGACACACAAAATTTTCACAAACTATTTTCTTATTTTACGGAACAACAGCCTGCTAATCGTCATGCGGTGCCACAGTTCCTCTTAAAAGTACTCGAAACGGATCGAAAAACTTTAGTGGATCACACAACGATCATGCAAATTTGGCTGAGAAGTTTGGTGGTCCTGACGGCCACCAATGAGGATGTCGTAAAACTAACAACAATAGTGGTTAAATTACCTGAGTTTGCTTTTATGACCAACATAGCAGCAGAGGATCTTTTGAAAGCTAAAGAGCCATTGTGCGTTTTTATAGCTGCGGTTGGAAAAACATATGACTCCACAACAGATTACGCTAAACGCAATACAATCACCAACAACTTCAATGCCTACGTACGCAATTTTGAAAAATGGTTAAATGCTGACCTAAAACTGGAAAAATCTGAATTGACATTTCGATTTTATAGCTTCTTGGCTATAGTAGTATTCAATTGCCCTCAAATTGTTTATGCCAAGTCGAAAATAACATGCTTCTTCCACATAGCAATTACGCGTTACATTTTACCAACAAGCATACAAATGGGCAAAGCGCCAGAGGGAAAATTGGCACAACTTGTTCACAAAATCTGGCCAGTATTGGCGCAGGGCATAGGACGTTTAAATTTCAAAACAGATGCCTATATTACAAAAACTCTTACGGACCTTATTCAAAAATGGACGCCACATTTTAAATTATCCTCTAATGCAAAGCAAGTCGCCAGACCATTTATTACCTGTCTACAAGGGGATAATCACGAACTGTCCCTGTTCGTAATAGAGAAGCTCACAGCATTGTTCCTATCTACACAGCGGCGACAAGCTGATCCCAATGCATGCTTAGTAATAACCATATATCAAGAGATAGTAGAAGCCATAACAACGGATGCCAATGATTCAAATGCCACCTCACGCTTACAGACATTTATGAAAGGTTGCAGCTTCGCCACCTTGGAACATATAATGATGGTAGATGAAGTAGTGCCCAGTCGGCCGCTGTTACTGGACTTATTTAAACGTATATTTAACTCGCCGATATATAAACAGTCGGTTGTGCTAAAGGATTTGGTAACTGAACATTTGCGTATCTTAACTAAAAAACATTTGTCATACTACACATTTTTTTACTTTGATTTGTTAATGAAACTTTGTACAATATCTTGCGAGACGGTAGAGGAGATTATGCCATTTCTATTGGATGAAATACGTGTTGTGGAGGAGAAACGTGGGGCTGGCGAAGATAATCGCATACGCAGTTGTTTGCATAAACTACAGCAAAGTATTATGGCTGCTAAACATTAGTTGTTGTAAATATATGTGATTTTTTCTTACATGTTTTGTTATTTTTGTACCACCATAAAGATAAGTTCAAAACTTAAATTGTGTGTTTCGTTTTGACAAAATTTGGAATGGTTCCTACCGAATAAGGGACAAAAATATTAGAATAGTTTGAATTTATTCTTCGTATAAGCAAGTTTTATTCTGTTACAATGGTTTCAACAATTTGCTTACACCCACGAGTCATAGTGCCGTAGACAATAAACCATCTTATCGCCAGATAATTGAAAGTATTTCATACATAATATATCGATTTCGCAAAATGGGGCTTTTTTCATTATTTTTCAATGTCCTCGCTGACCAAAATTAGGACAGTCCTTTATAAAATTTACGAAATGGGCTGACTATTTTAGTATTTTCCAGGTATGCTTTTAGTTACTGAATAAATAGCAAAAAAGTTGAAAAAGCACTGAAAATATTCCTTACACCAGAAGGGTTCAGTCACTGTGTGGGCAATTTGCTCTCCTTGGTCAATTTTTCCCAGTTTCGAATTTAACAAGCATATACATATTATCTATCATACGTCCCCCTATACATGAACCTGTCAGAGGCCCCGGTGTCCACAACAAATGACAGGCTTGATAATATTTTATACCAGCAAAACACAAGACTTACCACGACTTGGACAATGCAAAAAATATAATACTACAGCTAGGGATCATAATCATAAAAGTTTATTTGTTTATGTATAGATAATATTAAATTTCTTAAGCGAAGAGAAAACTGATGTACATATAAAATACAAAAGAAAATTTCGTTTTATTTTTTAAACAATTGACTTGAATTTTTAATTTCGTTAAAATATAACAAGTTTTAAAAGCCAATTACAATGAAAACAAGGCTCGTCGATAGGAATGTTTGGTTAACATTTTCACCAAATACAAAATGTAAGTAAAATGTGTATATAATATGCATCTTGAATAGTTTTATAAAATAAATGTTCATTTTTTTCTTGTAAATTATAAAAAAATTCGTTTATTCGAGGAATGTTGAATAGGGAGATGACATAACGTATTGTTCTAAACATGACTTATCTTTTAATATTTATAAACTTTTATTGATATTCGTTGTTTTTTGTGTTGTCTATTTTAAATATGGATTATTTAAGTTTCGATAGTTAAAAAAGGCACTCTATTACAAAAGAACTTTAGTTCCGTTACCTATTTCACTACTTTAAAAGGATTGTAGTTTCCCTTTTTTTTGTTAAAACTTGAATTACTTATACGTTACTTATTGTTCTCTTTTGCTATGGTTCATAATTGTAAACTCGGTTATATAATTTCATTTATTTATAATACGAGTTTTATGATTTGACTTTTCGTTTTTTTTTTTTGTTTTTGTTTTTTGTTTTTTTTTTCAACGGCACTTATTAAAGAGAATATAAAAAATACACATACTTAAAAAATAAATATATAAAAACTAAACATATAAATGCCAAATAAAATCATAAATAAAAATAATTAAAATGAACAAAAAAATTTATGTTGTAACACTGAATACAGGTAAGTAAAATTAAAAAAATAATAATATGTATATTAGTACTGCCAATATGAATACATTTGGGTTAAACAACAATACTTTTGTAAAAGAGGGAATGTGATTTTGCTGTATAAAGGAAACATTATTTAAGTAGTATTACTTGTAAAAAAAAAGAAAACAATATAATTTCAAAGTAGATATCATATCTAAACTCAATGCTGCCTAGAATTTCGCATAAGTGGTACCAACAATGATGGCGGTCCCGCCTGTCTTAAGAAAGGATGTGCCAACAATTCTGCAGCTGTCGCTCTTTGCGCTGGATCACGCACCAACATGCGATCCAGGAAAGATTGTAATCGCGGCGATACTTTATGGGCATTCTTTAGATTTGGTGGTTGCATATCACGTATGCGGCGCATTGCTTGCAAGGGTGGTTCATTGAAGAAGGGGGGCTCACCATCAACCATCTCTATTACCATTATGCCCAGGGACCAAATGTCAACCTCAGGGCCATAGGGTAGTCGTGATATTACCTCGGGAGACATCCAATATGGCGTACCCACTAATGACTTGCGTTTCGGCAATTCTTGAGAGACTTGAGCACAAAAACCAAAATCAGACAATTTAACACGACCATCAGCAGCCAAGAGAATGGAATCTGATTTTATGTCGCGGTGTATTACACCCTGAAAATAAAAGAGAAATGTAGAAATAATATAAATTTCAATATGAGCGCGCGCTGAGGTAAGTTATTTCGCATGATGTAGATTTAAGCATCGGTTCAAAAACCTATACCATTATTTTCAACAGGTTATCGCCTCCCTATCCGTCTAAGGTATCAAAATTTATGGCACGTAACAATTTATTGTTTTGAAATATTGTATACTTTCCAAGAAGAAAACGCTATTACAGAAACTTGTTATAACTTTTGGAACACACAGAACTTTAAAAGGGCGCTTAGATGACAACATGCATTTTAAAGACATAAAATAATGGGAAACATTTTTGTTTACATGTACGAGTAAATATTTGGATATATTACGATAACTTATAAACCACGAGGAAGTATTAAATTTGGATTGGACGCAAATATGCATCTAAACAGGGACAACAATAAGCAAGAATAAATTCGATTTAGTCCTAACAGATATTTTCGTTTTTATATTTATTTATGAAAGACTACTTTAGAAGAGTAGATTATGTAACTAGGTTATAAATCAAACTTCCAGACATGAGTCTTGAAGTTATTTTCATATCCTTGCCAAAGCATTGCCATCATTCTCACATCTTCAAGTCTTCTCAGCTCATGAGCGCGATTCGCATTGGATATTTACACCGGACGCATATAACTCCAGATCTTAATAAAAGGTCGTCGTTTGTTGACGGTGGCACTTAGTTGTCGCAAGATCGCCCGCGCCATATGACAGTGAACAATTCAAACCAATAATGGGTACAGGATAAACTTGTCACAAATCTGTCTGCTCTTCTGCTTGCTCACAAAAAAAGTGTGTGAGAAAAACCAGAAATATGTCAACACTAGCCGGTTGTTTGCGTTAATAAAAAGAAAATACTGTAAAATGATACATTTTGACACACTGCTTTTGGTAACTTAATGCATTAGTATGAGTTTTCTGATCGTTATCTTTGCTTTTATATCGATTGAGAAAAATTATATGGCGACATAAAAAAAAAAACCTTTATGAAATACTTCTAGTCGACAACATTGTGTATGATAAGCAAAAAATTAAGTACAAAGTTGAATTGTTAGTTAACTAAACAGAAAGTCGTCCCAATTGCTAGATAAATTTAAGCTATCGGTACACTACATATTTCAATATGTGTCTGCAATCAAAGGATAATACAATGAATCTGTTACAATAAAATTTGGGGTTGATTTCAAATCCTTTGCATTTTTCTAGTTGCTTAAAATTCGATTTTCGATCATATCCGACAAATTCCCAAAATAACTCTATCAGCTTTTTGAGCGGTACATTCCTCACAAATATTGTTCTATAGTACGGTTGTTTTGAAGAAATTCGCTTCAAATTCGGACGATGAATAGAACCTGAAGAGAGTGTAATATTGAAACAATAATACATCCATTTGTCCACGAAAATGTTTATAACTGCCATAGATTTTTGATTTGGAATATTACTGAAAATTTCCAATAATGAAAAATGTTTTTCCCAACTTCTGAATTGATATACAGTTTGTGCATTACATGAAATGTTTCAGTCTTTTCAGATGTTACACTACGCTTTGAGAAGCAGTTTAGTCACATCGTTTTAAGCGTTAACTATGTATTAAGACAATTATGCACCACTAATTTGTCGCTTCCGCTTTTTGTGAAAAAGCTCTATGCCAAATATTACGTACTGCTTAAAGGTGTATTCTGCTACTAATCAGAAATATATGAAACTCCTTCAATTACCTTTAAACACAGCTGTTCGTTACACCTTTCCTTCCAAGAAACATGTACATATTACAGCTTTTGTAGTTACACTTCTGGGATATTCATTTCCTGCATTTATCGATCAACGATTTTTGTTGTGTTTTTACAAATGCTAACCAATGTCCGCGTTTTTAAATTTTGTCACTCCGTTTGTAAAAGACAAATCTTCATCCCTAAGATAGGTGAACACCCTTCTTTTACACCTTAATAACGGCATTTACGAGCGATATTTGCTAATTATTATAGGGTTATTTTTTGGAGTAGTAATTGGTTTAATTTATGTATATTACATTTACTTAATAGTTTCGAGCTATAAGACTGTTAACTAAATTAATTGGAATGCTTTAAAGGCAAAACTTTTGTTAACTAACTTACATACATCATTCAACATTTGTTTCCCATTATTTTATCTACCTTCATTTCGCCTGTTTTTAGTGCACTTTAATTTGAGCACTATGAGTTAATAGCCGCTAGCTGATGTTATGCTATATTCAAAATATTTTGTGTTTGTTTTCTAAATTTTCAACTTTTAATTGGGGTAATATTTATTTTATTTTATGTATTTTGTAATTTATTTCATATATAAATTTCATATTTATTTATAAACAAAAAGAAAGAAACAGAAATCAAAGAAAGAAAACAAAAGGAAAAGAAAAAGAAAGAAAAGAAAGAACCTATCAAAAAAAAACTAATCGTTCTAGAAAGAGGTATTTTTGGCCATTTGTTAGTGTCACTACTTTTTCTTTCGTGTATTCCATGGACAACAAAATTTCGCGTGTCGATTAGACATTGCTTTTTGATGGGGAAACCCGTCCAAACTTAGCAATAGCTTGAAAAGATTTTGACAACTTTTTGCAGCAATTCATGTATTAGATTTAATCTTCTCAGAAATATAATTTAAATTAGTTTGCAAAATTCGAAAGAATATTCCAGAGTAAAGGCTTTGCAGTAAAAGGAAAAACTAAAGCGTTTTTACTGATAAATCCTTCTACAAAAAGAGCTTCAACATGTCAGAAAAACGTTGGATTGATTGCATCACTCTTAAAGGAGGCTATGTTGATGGATAAAGCCAGATTTGGAAGAAATGTTTACTTTTTTTACAAGCCCCGTGATAGTTAACAACAACCGATCTGCTATTTCCAAAAGCTATTTTCAATCGTATAATTTTTTTAAAAAATTATGACCGGTTTTTCTTTAATACGTGAAGGGGTTCGGTCACTGTTCCGAAATCTGAAATAAACCGATTGTAATACTCGCAAGGGCCAAGAAAACTATGAAACTTATGTAGATATTGCGATTATTATTTTACTGTCCGTGTTTTGTCTTCATCGGGAAATAAGTTGTATGTTGTTTTTGTATGAATTACTATTACACTACCTTTTGGAACAGCATACTATTTCAGCGATGTAAAATCTTTCCTACAGAGACATAAAAATCATGTCATGTTTTGATATACAAATCATGTCGTACAATATAGGCTATTATAATGTTATAACATGAAACTGCCGGAAACCATAACCCACATTTTCCCTATTTCAATGATCGAATCTTTCCCATGATGATAAAATTTTCAAGATGCAATCAATATATTCTAAAATGTAGTCCCTGCAACACGCTGACCATCATTTACATTTTTCGGCATTTGCAAATGTTATTCAAGCGTGAAGAACTATTTTCACCCAGACAAAGAAAACTGCACGTCATCAACTCCTGGGTGCATCATTTAGTTTTCTGTAGTCCGCCCAATATTTGGAACTTCCACCTGTATAAAAAAACAGCTGGTGGTAGTAAAGCACCGCTAAAATGCTTGGAAATGTTTCTATTATTCCCTTTTGTTCCATGTCAACAAAGAGATTGTTTACTTCAACTTATTTACCCAGCGGTATATTTGTGGAAGCTTTTGTGGTAGGTCTTGCTTTATTTGCATTTATCGGATGATTCACACCTTGCCAATGGTGCAAATAAAGACGCCTGGATTAAAAGTTGTTAGTTGACTTTGTATCCTTCAAATAATCTGAAATCTCTGTTCCTTTGCTTTACATGTTCTCCAAATATGTTGTACACCATAGTTGATGTTGATACTTCAGACGGAACAATTTCTGACCGCTTGCTGATACGTTGTTCGTTGTTCGGTGCTGGGCTCTTTTACGGATATTATTTTCAGCTTTTAAAAATTATATGAAAATTCATATCATTGTGATGTTTTAAAACGCAAATTTTGTAACATTACTAAAGTTTTTCTCTTAAACTAGAACCAATAAAGGTAGTCTAAACCACATTCTCATCATTTCCAAAATTATATCAATTTAGCCTTCAGAAATTTAATAGAGAAATTAGGTCTTATAGATAAATTTTCAAAATACTTTTAACTCTCAAATATTAACCAATTTAAAATTGTTGAAAACAATGACAAACTTCTCCAGGTTATGTTATATAAAATCATTCACATTTTTTTGCAGATAGTTTATAACGAAATCACATGTTAATGCAGTAGGCAACATTAGATTTATATAATATGAAAAACTAAGTTATGAAGTGCGCATTTTGTGCACTTTTCATAGAAGATGTTCCTCCATGAATGTCGAAATGCTGAACACATGACCGTAATTTGTAAATATTCCCCTGTTTTCCACTTTGTATTACAAAATGAGTTCAGCCAACAATTTCTGTTAATTTCGGTAGAAAATTGCCTCATATAAAGAAAAGAGCAGCAGTTTATACTTTGAGCTTTTTTATGTTAAAAACATTAAGTTTCTTCTATAATCACTTTTATGTAAACAACCACAACAACCACACCCAACATACTATGGTCAAGATGTTAAACATAGGAACGGCATTAAAATGTGTAATAAACCGTACAAGACTAAACGTAGTTTCTACTTTTTACTACTTTGTGCACACACAATTTTTTTTTTTTTTTTTTTTGCAACTATTATGAGCGTAAACAAGACATTTAACCAATACAATGGCCAAAACAATACAATGTAATCATGAAATACGACAAAATACCAACTTTCAAATTCTTGTCACGCACCTGTGAGTGTAAATAGGCTAACGCCTTTAAGCACTGCTTGCACACAGTGGCTATTTGTTCTTCATCCATGCAAGAATGTGTGACAATATCGGTCAGAGCACCACCTTCTAAATATTCCATTACTACCCAAAGTTCATCGTTGACCAGAAAGCTTGAATAGGTCTCCACAATGTTTGGATGATGATAGTCACGCATAATTACCACCTCATTAAAGAGTAATTCACGACGTTGCTGTTTGCGTAAATCCATTTTCTTGACAGCTACTTGACGACCTAATAATGCATATGGAAAGGGAAAGTAATGCAAATCACAGACTAACTTATTGACAATAATGTATAAACTTTACTTACCCGTAGATTTATCAGTGGCTATGCAAACAGTGCCAGTTGAACCTTCGCCAATTTTCATAAAATTGTCTAGGTTTTCTCGGGGATCTCCGGCAGAGACAACCATTTGAAGAGCCGAACGGAACTGCAGAGTATGATGTGTACGAAGAAGACATAGGAAAATTAAATTGTAAAGATTAATGATGAAAGGCAATCATGATACACCGTAGTGTAGCGCATCTATTAAAAACTATAATTATAAATATAGAGAAATTTAATGTAGGCAGCGACCTCTTTTAATAAGTCACTTTTATTGTTACCCAAAGTTTAAGTAGTTAAGTCAGTTTTAATAAGACAATTGGTTTAATAGAAAACAGCCTTCTAGGTAATTTGTTAATGTTGGTGTAAATTTGGCTTCCTTTGTTTCCTTGCCCTTAAATTTTATCTTCTTCACAAAAATATTGTTGGATTACATCCTAGGCAATGGTCGACTGTACCATTGGAATTGTCGTCAAGAGTTTACAAATGTCACTGTATTAAGAGTCTTACCATTCGCTATCATGCTTCAATATTCCATATTCTCCCATTTTTTATCACTGTTGTTGTCCAAGTTTTAGGTAGTTCAATAAGTTTTAATAAAGGACCGTTGATTCAACAGAAAACAGCTTAACACTACGCTGATAAAGTAGAAGCTTAATTTTCAAGATATCGTACAACTAATATACATATATATATATATATATATATATATATATATACATATATATGGTAGGACAGTACTGTTTAGCGATGAATCTAAATTTAATTTAATTCAATCGGATGGAATGCAGACCGTCAGGCGACACAGAGGACAACGTCTTAAAACCAAGAACACCCTCGTCACTACAAAGCATGGTGGTGGACATGCTTTTCGGCTCAAGGACCTGGTCCATTTCATAAAATAGATGGAATAATAAACGGTGAGGGATATCGAGCCGCACTACAACACCAAATGCTACTCCATGCAGAGTGGAATATGCCACTTCGATGGGTGTTTCAACATGATAACGATCCGAAACACACATCGAAAATGGCAAAAGAGTGGCTAACAAACAATAGAGTTCAAACTCTTGATTGGCCGGCACAATCACCTGATTTGAATCTTTTTAAAAACCTTTTTGGCATCCTTAAAAGGAGAATGGCAGGACATCGGTTTTCCAACAAAGAGGAGCTATTCAACAAGTTGAAAACTGAGTGGGAAAACCTTCCGGAGGACTGTTTTTATTCATTAGTTGCCTCGATGCCAAAAAGGTGCGAAGATGTTATTAAACACAAGGGCGGATACACAAAATATTGATTTTGTTGCTATTGTTTTGCGCAAGTGAATTCCGACTCTGCTGTAGATTTTTTCATATTTCTTTTAAACGCAATTGTTGTTGTTGTTGTAATGTATTGGTTTTATAGCTTAATAATACCTCTGTAAAAATAAATAGTGAGCTTCGTTTTAAATGTTTTGTTTTTATGAAAATTATGTATTTATAGTCTGGAGTACATTTTGTTGCTTTTATTTTGCGCAACACTGTATATATATATATATATATATATATATATATA
>JAHXMU010000129.1:4793246-4821530 GCA_019455685.1 Philornis downsi | reverse complement strand
GTGGGGATTTAGATTTTGATCACTGGTTATGAGGCCGCTACCTATTGGTTTAGCTGCTTGCTGCTGTGCCAAATGTTGCAACTGTTGTTGTTGCTGTTGCTGGTGGTGATGAGCAGCGCCGTGGGGTGGCAGAGCAGGCGGTACATGCATCTGTCCTTGAGGAGATGGATACATGGGCAAATTATTCATTGTCGCATTGTTATTGTTGGTCATGTGGTGTCCATGCGAATGGGACGACATATGGGAGTGTGTAGAACGTGTATTGCTGGCTATAGAACCCACAGGCGATGTCTGTTGAGCGTGTAAATGAGGTGGTGCACCTGGACGGTATTGTAGAGAGCCAGCTCCAGGCTGTGTGGCGAAGTCGGTGCGTACGGCCAAAGGACCTGCAGCAACACCATTTGGAGTTTGTTGAGCGCCATATATGCCGTGAGCAGCAGCGGTCACTCCATGGACCATTGGTGGTTGCTGCCCTTTGTGACCTGACATATTCGGATGACTGGAAGCAGCGGCATTTGCCCCGCCCGTCGCGGGCACAACTTCCTCTGGTACTGCTGGTGGCACATTAGCGTTTCCCCTCAAGTCTCTTCTCACTCTTGGCGGGCTTGAGCTGCGCAATGAATTCGACCGAGCAACATGTGATGTCTTAGGCAAAACTAAGGCGCCTGGCCCACTCTCTGTTCCTAAGGAATGCGAATGCTGACTCAGGCCCCCACCGCTACCTCCACTGGCAACTGCTGACTGTGTAGTAGCTATGCTGTTATTTAGCGACGTCGTGTCCGCCTTATTATTGTTGTGATGGGGACGCACTATTGTCTTTAAATCTAATATTTCCGTTGGTGTGATTTCCGACGGATCCACAAGCGGTAGGGGACGATTTGTTGATTTCAATATCTGATTATTGCCCACTATAGATGCCCATTGCAATGGAAGCCCCACATAACGCTGCTCGCGTTTGTCGAAACCCGTGTGGACGCGATGTTCGAAATTACTGGGCATTGAAATTAACGGTTTCTTCTTTTTCTTCGAAAACATAATTATCGCACTATAATGTTTATATGGAACTTTAAGGTAATAAAACACGGATTTTCGCACACGAAAAATCGTTTTTCTTGTCTTGCAGTTGTTGACTTTTCCCGTAATTGGCCTGTTTTCTTATTGATGATTAGTGATGTTAACTAATTAGTGCATACGGATATCGGGTAATCATGAAGTAGTTGCATTGGTATTTTATTGTTTACCTTAATGCAGGGTTACACAAAATCGTATATCGTATACACAGAGAAAAAAAAAACATATATCAGCATTGCCTGGTGCTTGTAGTCACTGCTCTTACGTTGTTAATTATAACTTACTCAAAGTGGAGCTAAATTAAACGCTATCGGTCTGAAATGACGGATGAAAACAATATAGTTCACACTAATGTTGATTTATATTGACAGATTTCGTTAACAACTAACTGTTGCAATCATGCCACTTACATTCAGTTTAATAAATTCATAACTCTATTATTCTAAATGAAAATAGATCACTATAGATGCTGAAAAAGTATAAAATTGATGGAATAACGAAATGTCCGTCAGTTTGTCAATGTATGTATAGATATTTTGGGTGTAGAAAAACCAGGGAGCACTTATAAGGTGGTGCCAATAGCTGATTTTAACTTTTTTAATTTGGCTTGCGCTTTGAATTGTCACGTTTGAATTTTTGCATGTATTTCCTTTTCTTTTTTGACATTGGCAATGCTTTCACATTTTTTATTTTTTGCTAGCTCACTTTGAAAGTAGGCAGGTACTCTGCACTCTCATTGCACATAACTCCAGTTACTATCTAGTTACTATTTTACAGATTAAAATAAGTTGACCCATAATCTACGAAAACTATCACACTTGACGTTAAGAAACTCTAAATTATTAAAGTTCGACATTGGGAAAGAGAGCGAGAGAGGACAAAATAATACTATTGAGTGAACGATGGGAGCAAGCGAAATTAACTCCCAAGCAAAATAATTTATCTATACGTATACATTGTCTTTCCGCTTAGCACAGAAAAATTTGACAGAGGCTCCATTTGTCTTTGGAGTGAAAATTGAGACATTTAGAACGGACGAAGAGAAAGCTAATACTGCTTTCTTCCCCGCTCTCATTGTTCAATATATATTTCGATAATTTTACATATTTTTGTTAATACTTTTATAGATTATAGTAATGTAAATACTAACATATGAAAACAATGTGAAAGAGAGTGCGGCCGGCCTCTGTCCGTAATTCTTCTCTGTGTGCGTAGTGACATAGACAAAGAAAAATATATAGATGAAGCAGTTCTATCTGATAATAATAATGCGGATATTTGTTTACGGAGAGCTCCGAAATCGCTATCCGGATAAAAAAGTGTGCTCAAATTTGGGTGAAATTTAAATTTTTTGCTAACAACCCTTTCCAACTAACAATAATATCTTTGAGAAGTATGACATCACTAGGAGAATTTCTAATATGTTAAAAAATTACGTCAATATCACGTATCAATCCGCAATTCCAAATACATTTGCAACGCACCACACCACCCGCTATTCCATCATCTCACACCGACTAGTGGAGAGCGATTGAAACATAGTTCATCCTCATCCTTATCATATTTTTTCTATATTTTTATAAATGAATGGCAACAATGTGCTTCGAGAGCAAATTTTATCTAAATTAAATGTAATTTGCATCGCTTTGAGCATAGTTGGTATAATTTGAGAGCAGCACCGGTATATTATTCCCCTGGCTAAGAGTTTTCCCATCCAAATAATTTATCTGCGTGAATTCTTGTCTGTGCTTAAAATAAAGGAAAATGTCGCAAAACATAAAAATACTCATATTTGAATGGCTAACATTTCATATGAACAAAACATACTGTATATCACGAATACTGACATACATTTGATGGGGTGAAACTCCTGTAGACATTGTACTAACAAAAACACTCAACGCTGTGGGCTCTTGTGCTTGTACCAAAAAATGTACAACCACTGCACCACACATTCCACCCTCCTCATACAGACAACGCTGCGGCCACAGTCGCCATTACAGATAATTTGTTTGTCCTATTCAGTTCACGTTTTTGGACGCAGGCGGTTTTTGCATACAAATCTTAATTAGCCATGTCTAAGGCACATCCTCCAGAGCTTAAAAAGTAAATATTTATGGGGAAGCTAATATAAATAAATTAAACAACAACGTCTCTCATCTTTAGATACATGGATAAGCGCATGCTGTTGAAACTGAATGCTGGACGTTCTGTGGCTGGAATTCTGCGTGGCTTCGATCCCTTTATGAACGTTGTCCTGGATGAGACTGTCGAGGAGTGTAAGGATAATACGAGAAACAACATTGGCATGGTTGTAATTAGAGGCAACAGCATCATCATGGTGGAAGCTTTGGACAGGGTATAACGTATGCTGAGCCTTTTTAGACGGCAGCAGAGCCGCCATTAGCATAAGTGTTTCCCCTGTATGCTATACAATATAGAATAAACTATGTAAGCAATCGGAAATGTTGATTAATATCTCGTATTTTATATATAGGGAAGCGTTTGTGCTCAGTCTGCTAATGCGAAAACAGAACGTCGGCTTTCTTCGACTTCTTGCATAAACTCAATAGAGAAATTTTGTATAAGGAATAATAGATTTTAAGTTTAGCCTTAAGGAAAGTAATGTTAATAAAAAAAGTATTTTTTTTTTTTGACTGTTTGCGTAGACTCAATAGAGAAATTTTGTATACGGAATGATAGATTTTAAGTGTAGTCTTAAGAAAAATAATAAATGGTAGAATCAGATATGGCTTGGTTTAGGAATTTCGACGTGGTCCACTGAGATGAAAGCGTTTATTAAACGCGTGTCAACGTATTCTTAAATCGTAACCTTGTACGAGGATATAAATATCTTAATTCATAAAACAGAGATCAGCGTAAAGGCATTGTGACCAGTCGAGCTAATATAATATTGTTTGTACTGGAATGTTGATTCAAAATGAAAAGCGAAATAAATAAGCACGTCAAACGAAAAATTATCTTGAGCTTTTTATTTGCGCTGACTAGGGCAGATTGTCCACTCTTGCCCAAGGTATTACATTAGCAATACATATGGAGTTGCCCAAAATGCGCATGTTTGTTAATATAACCAATAATATAATATATAACCAATACAATATACCCAATTTTTGTGCCCTCATACGAAAGATTCCGTTAAAGTAAGCATAAGAATAGTACACCATGAAAATATATTTAAATACATCCTTCCAGTTTTGTCGAAATTAAAACCGCTGACGAATGTGTACTGCTAGTTCAAATGATTTTCTGCAATGAGTGTTCCCGTACCTTTTTTTTTGGCCAAGAGAAACCAGCGTTTAACCAAACTTTTTCCAAAATCGACAAGCCAAGGGAATGCTAAAAGGATGAAGGTTTACACCTGTGACGGCTTCAATCTGGTGTAAAAAAAGATACCACATAAATTGAATCATCTCCGAAATGAAGCGCCAAGTCATGAAAATATCAAAATTTTTTGTCATATTTCGCATTTAGGAATTTTTCGGAGTCATAACACTAATGTGTTTAGCGAAATTTTATTTTAAAATGGAAAAGCACCACATTGTCACACCCTCTTAGAAACCCCCAAACATTAAATCATTTCCGTGATTTTTTGCTTCATTCCCGAGATATGGACGTCTTTCAATATTTTCGTTTCTTTTTTGCCAATCTGTTGAATGAGATTTTTCTTCAAAAACATTCAAATGCAGTTCGCTTTATTCGAACCTTTTCTACAATGCATGATTTTAATGCGCTAAATTGCATCTACATCGTCTTCAACAAAGGCACAAAAAAAATTTGTTTTCATAAAAATAAATGATGTGAACACATACGCCCAAGCGAGCAAGAATAATATCCATGCAATGCACTGAGTTTTATTTTAAATTTTTTTGTTCGGAAATCACTTGTTTTAAAAGGATTTTTCAATTTTATGTAAAATGTTAATTATTTTAAATAAAACCGGGTGACATTTTTTCAACAAGTTGTCGTTCCCTTGAAGCCTTAAAAAGGTGTTATTTGCAGTATGTGTTACGTATGAAAAGTCCTTTAACAAGCTTTATGGCGAAATTAATATTAAACATGTACGATTAATCGGATACATCCCGTACTATAAGTCCTTGTTTAGGGACCCATAACATGGAAAGCCCTAATTATGGACCTATTATAGTTGATACAAAGTCGATTTTCACCCTTTCCAAATGTATTAGATGTCGATTTGTCGGTTTTTTAAACAAAAGGTACATACAATTAATAAAACTCAATGATTAACGCAACAAGTGGTTGAAAAACATTTTCAAATTCAAAATTGCAAGGCCAGCAAAATGTAAATGTTATATAGAAAGTCGTCAGTACAAACTTTCAGAAGGAACAGATGTAGCAATTATAGATACAGTCTCTTTAATGGCTTCCCAAACATACAGATAATTATTTTCAATGACTTGCAAAAAATGAATTGACATTTTGATTTGCAGTTGGATGGTATTCGAACAAGTTTAATCGCTTAACTATGCTCCCCGATATCTTTCATACAATTATCGAGTTAACCCCACATGTCCTTAGATTTATGACCTTCTTTCTATTCCATTAAATTTCCTGATATTACGCGTCATATAAAACGTATGTCTAGGAATGGAAAGAGATTACACTGCTGCACACTCCTTAATTTCTATGCAATGCAATCGCAAATTCTGTAAGTGTTAAGCACAAATCAACATTTAAAGCAATCCTAACTGATATTTGCCCTTGAGAAGGTAGAAAGTGTCGCTGCTGCCGAAAATTATGAATGCAACTCACTTGGAGTTCATTTTTAATTTTTACAACTATAGACTTCTGTTCCTATCATTACTCTACATTGCAAAAAGCTGCACCCTTCACATACAGCAAAAAACAATGTCCAAGAGAAAAGCGGATCCAGTGACTTTTTCATAGCACAAAAGAAGGCTTACCTTCCCCACAAAAAGTAGATTTATCAAGATTCGTTTTACAGAACCTCAGAAAACGTCTTGTTTTTGTCAAATAAACCCTTCACTTCTCGACAAACATTTTGGGCCGATGTCCGTGGAGTAAATTTGAGTCCATTTCGATCTATAGCTCCATAACAACCTGCGCGGTTTAAATTGTCGAGTTCCGAAATAAAACAATTCGATCGACACTTGGTTGCATATATCCTTCCTTCCGAGGAGTTGAAAGAAACGTTTATATATTATCAGCTCTTTAATCCAAAAACTTGATGACGAAAGGCAGGTCAAGTTTTGCTTACATTGTACTCCACCAAAACTTACTTGTACTATACTTTGTATCTATGTTTGCGTTTAATTAACAATCCACATTTTAAAGTAATTAAAAAAAAAAGTTTCTTTTATTTCCACCAAATCACTCGGTCATGTTATTTACTTGGAAATGACAATAGGACCAGATTGCTTGGCAGCATCACGTTGTTTGGCAACAATTTGGTTTGCAATACGATCCAAATCACGTTGACCAATTGGTGTCAATTTACGTCCACCATCGGGATGTTTCTCAATAAGGCGGGCGTGTTCCAAAACCTGCAAAGCTTTACGAGCGGCACCGTCAGCGGCGCGGCAGAAGTGGGAGGGGTGAACACCGTTACGTTTGCGACCACCATAGATTTTGGTAATGGAACCGACGCCAGCGGGACTGCGGTGGTACAAATGACGCAAGATAGAAGCGCAACGGATGTAGAACCAGTCAGGATCATAAGGAGCCAATTCCTTGAATTTGGCTGTCTTGATGATGTCCATTTGATCGGGCACCTTCAACTTACCAGTCCTAAAATAAATAAATGTAAACACATTTGAAACGAATACTCATGAGGAACACCAAGCTGTGCTGTTAAATACAAACAGCTCAACAGTGAAAACTTACTTTTTCAAGAAGCTGGCAACAGCCTTAACGCAAGCGTGTTGATCGATATCTTTTACAGTAACGCCAGGCATCTGTAATAAGAAAAGAAAAAATGTTATTAATAATATTTCACCTCGAAGCTAACTGTATGGTGAGAGCTGTCTCTTTCACAAATACACGTTTGTTGGCAGAAAACTTGTTCTAACTCAGTTATTCTGAGCAAAACGGGACAAATAATAACCCGGTAACCACTTGTTATTTATTTCAACATACTTCACTTCACAAATTTAATATTTTTCACCAATTTTGTTAATTTTTACAAAAATTCCCAAAAACTTGTTATCAACCGTACCTTGCGTGACAAAGAGAACCGGAAGAAAGGACATGTTGAGTTAAGTTGGCTATAGTTGATGTTTGACAGCTGGCGGGCTGATTCAGCAGGAAGTGTTTGGAATACGATATATTTTGTAAATAGTATTGATTTCATTTTGTACATAGCATTCACACTAATAACCATTTTGCGTCGACTTTTATTATGCACGATTATTATGCACTTAACATTTTTTTAGAATCCAAATGAAAGCATATCCGATAAAGACGCTCTCGTGTTGCATGTAAGCGAATAACATTGAACAAAGGTGAGGTGCTATTGTCTAAGACTATAATGCAATTTTATATAAATGCTAAGGTAGCATAGGGTTTCATAATTTTCATAGTAGTATAGCTAATATATTTTAAATTCTATGTTCGAAAAATCGCTTAAAAAAATTGCCAAACAAAATTTAGAATAAAAACCTATAATATATGAATTGAAATGTGCTGTAGTATTTTAGGTTCTTTGTTTGGTTTATCTTTGAAACTTTTGTTTGAAATACCTACACATGTCGTTGTATTATATGCCATCTTGATTTACAGTTCAGAAGCCTTTTAAATCCTTGTTTTTCCGAGTTTTCAAAATACAACTGTGTGACGTGTGTTCGCAATACTTATAATACTCAAACAAAAAAATGAACAAAACTGCAACAGCAGTTATATTTCGAAATGAAATCAAATCAACTACTGTGGAAATTAAAAAGCATTCATATATATTTGATTCAGATACACCGAACATTTCGCTGCCGTTATCGGCTAGTTCAAAATAAATTGTTAAATATGTCTCTATGTCGTTATTCTCAGTTTGCATGTCGTTTGTAAATAAACAAATGCCCGACAAAAAGTTTTGGTCTGGATACCCAACAATTTTTTGAAAAATTTATGTAATATTGTTGAAATATACTATGATTGAAGATCCTACTATTCCTATAAACGACAATGGTTTGGAATGGCGACTAATGGATGTGCTAAACAATGAAAAATATGCAAAAGCAAAAAATGAATGTTTTACAAATCATTTCGATCTTGATTATAAGAGCTAAGAAGGTATTGCTCTCTTCGTTACTCTCTTTGCACTATAGCTCCATGACTATACTTTTGTTACTATTTTTACAGATTGTAGTAAGTTTATCAACAATGTGTGAGAGAGGATAAAATTACGCTCTTGGGCGAAAGTTATAAGCAAGTGAAATTCACTCCAGAGCGAAATAATTTATCTATGCTCGTACATTGATTGACTTGAAGACATTTTTTGACTGATTTGAATAACTTGGTGATCAAGATTTAAAGGGGCACACTAAGAGATTGGCTAAACATATTTGACAGCATAAAAATGTAACCAAATCATCCACTAATAAAATTAAATCTGTCAGATCTGTTTGCTAGTGTGTCATTCCCTTAAGATTAACTGCGATAGCCGGTGATGTTCAGTTTCCCCATCAAAAGAATTCAATAAATTAAATTTAAATTACAAGACTGTTCAATAAAATGAAATGAAAATAAATGCTGCATTTGTTGTAAATTAATTTCCTGCACTGAGTACTCAGTACTGAAATACTTATTTTGTAACATTCCAAATCACACGAACAGCCTGCATCGCAAGACTATAAATATATAAACAAATTATCTTTCTATGGCCTTTGTTGTACCCTTCTTTTTTATTGTTATCGATAGTTCAAATAACTATGTGTATTTTATCATGTGGCAGCCCCCTATATTTGTTTATGATAAGAAAACGTCGTGGTCAGCTGTTGTTTGTTTTCTTTGTATTTTTGTGCAGCTTTTTGTTTCCTGATTCACAAAATATGCAGAAAAAATGAGCAATTTCACACTTGATTTTGAAGCTGATGCCGATGAGGACTTCTTTGGCACCTTAAAAAGGTAAGAGTTTTATTAAAACACGAAAATGCAGCTGATGCTGAAACGTTCCTTATTTATGAATTGTCTTTAGCAAATCCTCTAAATTGCAACAATTGTTTGCTGATGATCTCCTACCAGAAACTGAGAAGCAGCAATCCCTAAAATATCAGCGGCCTAAAGCCAATGATTTAAAGAAAGTCCCCAGAAATGAAGTGAATTCCTCTTCACTGCCATCATCGACCAGTCGTACATTGATGGCAAAAATAGTGACGGCCTATAAACAGGGCGAGCTACAAGGCAAAGTGGGCTTAGCTTTGGTAAAGACTAATGAGGACAACGTAAATATTGTTATGTACAAGTCGAAAGTAAATGTCTTGGTAACTTTAGCCTTGGTGGACCAAAAACAAATTATATTTAAACAAGGCAGATATTGGCAATTTTACGACGAAAGCAGACAATATTGGAGTTTTAGTTTTGATAATCAACAGGATGAAGACGAGTTTCAAGACCATATAGTAAAAGAGGGGCAAGCATTCCAAGAAACTGCAGAGCAGAAACAGGAGAAAGAAATATTGAAAGAAACTCATGAAGAAAACAGTGCAAATGAGCCTAATGAGTTAGATAAATTAACTATATCTCAGTCTTCTACTGCTGTAGAAAATTCCAAAGATAAGCATAACGAAAAGCAAACTAAAAATTCCTTAATCAAACGCATGGCCAAAATGGGCCAACCTTTGCCCACGTTGCCTTCAAGTACTATACAAACCACCACAGAATTTAGTGACTCCTCCGATACAGAAGTTATACATATACCACAAACATTACCTCAAAAACCCTCCATAGCGCCAAGATCCAGCAAGATATCTAGCCTTAAAGCCAGTCAGCAGCAATTGATGCCATCTGCAATGGCTTACAACACGGTCTCCCCCGTCTATAGCACCACCAGCAATTTAGAGTCACAATACATGCAAATGTTGCTAACAGAACAAAGGACTCAAGGCTCAGAATTGCGAATAAACATTAGTAAATTGGAAACTAAGATGGAAAAGGTGCTGGATAAACTGGATTATATCGACCGAGCAGCCACAGGTGAATCGGGACGAAAGAAACATAAGGATGATGAAATTTTGGAGTTGGAAGAGAAAATATTAAATATGAAAAAGGAAAATCGAAAGTTAAAACAAATAATAGAGGACACTATGCAAAAAGAGACATATGAAATTAAATCCAGGGAAATTTTACAAGACTTTCGAAACGATTTAAAAGAAATAAATATAGAGGAAACAAACGACTTGGGAATAATACTAAAGAAATGTATAGAGTTCGAAAAAAGTAGACAAGAAATCGTAAAAACTCAACAGGAATTAATAGAAAATTTAAAAAGAAAACAAATTGAGTTGGGGGAACGCTTAGAACAACAAAAAAAGGACACAAATGTTGCGGAAAGCCAGCTAAAGCAACTAAAAGACCAGGATAATGACAATAAAAATCTGTTAGAAGAAAAGGATCAACTAATTAAACAACAAAAAGAACATCTGCAAGATTTGGAAAAAGAGCTACAGGCGAAATCTGAGCAAAAACTACAGACGTCTTCAGCTACCTTAGTAAAGTCCATAATGAACAATTTATTTGCAGACATATGCCATCAAATGTTATCCTCCGATTGTCAAGATAAGGAAAAAGTTTTGTCTCTGGTAGGCCAATCCATAAAACAACAGACCTTAAAAGCTTTACAACAACAGAAAACGGAGGAGGAATAATATAGATTTGTGTTACAAATTGGAGACAAATTATAGTACAGAAAAAAGTATTCCTGCAATATTTACTACGATACTCGCAATGATTATACGTAAATCGAAGTGAAATTGTGAAAAAAGGAACAATGCCTTTTAAATATATAAAGCAATAGTTATTATAATAAGTTAATTTGCAGAGTTTTTAATCACGTTAAGAACGGCCAGTAGAAAGGCTTCAATTGAGTTATATGAAACAAACGTACAAATTTCTCTTTTCGCATTCGAATCCATTTGTAAAAGTTTTTACGAATCAAAAGATCTAGATATATATGTATATAGATATATTGATATTGTTGAGGTTAAAATTGGGGTTGTGTCGTCCTAAAAAATGTTTCCGAATTGATCCACTTCTATTGAATCATATCACGACTGAAGGCGAAGAATTGGTTAAGCCTGCTGATGGTTACATTTTTGTGGTTAGCGGTAACTGTTGTGCTTTCTTAACCGACTAATCAGATTTGTTACATTTATTTGTCGATGACATATAACTCATTTGTTATTTTCTGCATAATGGACGCTAAACAATATTCCAGTTACTTCGGCAAAAATAACTCCAGAAAAAGAAGCTAAATTGCTTTGTTTAATAATAAAATTGTTATTGCTTGAAATGCTCTGAATCGCTACATATTTGGTAGTATCCATCTGTTGAAGTATGAGCTCAGGATTAAATTTACGCATTTTCTCTTTTATTAAAAGTTAAAGGAGTTGGAGGAAGCGGAGTTTAGGAGTTGTTTGGTCCTTAATGAGGGAAAACATGGCTGTGTCGATTGCTGGGGTGGAACAGGGAACTGCAACTGTTAGTGATGTTAAATGTCCACAAGATTAATATTACTCTATGAATTGCGGACAAGCTTTTTGTATTATTATCCTTCATGACTTCCCAAAATGTTCCGTGCAGTCCATCGCCATCTTCTGTTACGGATTTAGACGCTATTCGTACACATCGCTTCTTGCAAAAGCGTCATAAATTTATTACTACGTTTAATTCCGTAATAATAATACTTTGATGTCCAAACATATACTGGCGGTAATACGTTGCCATGTACTAATAATCCAAGAATGTTGATTACTGTATGATTATGGGGTCATTTGGTATTGAAAAAGTTTAGTTTTATATTCGTTGTTATGGTGGTAGTAAATAAATTAAATTTTTTATAAATAAAATGTCAAGGACCCGAAGCTTGTTTGCACAACGTAACACAGAGTTTCCAACATTGATTGTTTCTGAGTCAAACAAAGGTTTCCTACAAACATGAATAATTTCCCAGCTTTGAATTCTGTTATTGAACTTATTCAAAGGTGATCTACAAAATGGAAACAGAGTTTCGAAGTTGGGTACTATGGTGCAAATGCAAAGATTATAACAGATATGTATATATATAGTTTTTTTTATAGCTTTTTTACCTATAGTTTTGGGTTTCATTCTGAGCCGCACTGCGTTAGAAACTATACCTTCAATGCAAATTTTCTGTAAAAGAAAATGTTCGAACTCCGAAATTATTTTCAGTCCTCTTGTACATAAAAAAACAAAATTTTTCTAAATTAACTTTTTCAAAAGATAATCTTTATAACATTTCCGATTTTTTTTGAGATTTTTCTTAAACACAATAAATATAGTGTAAACAAATTTCTGAAATTTGGATGTTAAGAAGTAGTACTGTGACATTTTCACGCCAAACGTGTTATCCATTAAAATAATTTCATTTAATTTTTTTAATTTAATAATTAATTTAAAGGTTTTGACAAATTAGGTGTGGGTATACTAACTTGGACAAAGTGTACTTCGGTTTGGCCAAATACACATCTTCTAATTAGATTTTTAGTTCAAAAAAATTATCATAAAATAACTACAATTGGACATAGCTGGAACAATTTGTCATCCAAAAATTGAGGTCATTGCTTGATTATGTCCAGAGTTAGTTTAACCTAGCCGAATTGAAATTTCTTGTAGAAACTGTTACTAGGATTTAACGGATTTTTATTTCTGACTCCAAGTTTCTGTGATATATTACAATACTTTGCAAGATTTCTGAATCTTCGGTAAAAATGTAATTCCCCTTCTTTCCCCGTTAGCTTATAAACATTTATAAACCTTAGTCTGGCAAATTTGCTAGAGACATTTCAAAACAGTCAACAGTCAAGTTTTCTGACTTTCGTAAAATCAAATTGCGTTCAACGAATAATTTACAACTTAGACTTAGTCAAACTTCCGACCAAATTTAATTTTCTTGGATAAAGTTGTTTTCTGACTCAGAATTTCTTGGATGTAGTACAACATATTCCAAGTTTTTTGCGTCTTTAGCAAAAATGTAATCCTTCTCCCTTCGTCGTTAATTTACAAACGAATTTGAAAAAGGGCTATTTAAAAGCGGCCAGCCCCAAAGAATTTCCTTAGGAAAAACCAATCATCTTACGGAAACTTCTTGCAATGAATGATCTACTGAAAGAAAGTTTAACTAAATATATCTTTCGCATAAAAAAATAACGCGTTTCGATTGACAAAGGTGGTACAAAGCTAGTAAAAACAATCGTATCGGCTTAACTGCCCTTAAATGTTCTGGGGAAAATTATAATTGTGCCACTTTTGCCGCAGTAGTTATGACACGTAATAATAATATTTTGTATAAATGTAATCTCAATTGCTTCTCCGTTAATGTTGAGGACATTTCAAAAATGGCTTTCTCAAGTGAAATTCGATTTTGAAAAACGTACCTTAACTTGTTTAAAAGCTAATTTCTTTCAGCGAATAAACGGCAACATAAGTTAAGCCAAATTTTCCCGCAAAAATTGAACTCGATTAAATTGAGTCTCAGAAAACAGTTTAATTTTGTTGGGCTAATTACAACGTATTGGAAGTTTGCCGAATCTTCAACAATAATGCAATCCCATTCAATTCACTCTATAAATGAATTGACTTAACCGGAACGAAGTTGCTAAGTCGGCATTTTAAAACAGCCTAACCCCAACGAAGTTCATTACGAAAAATTAACTATATCTTATGAAAAATTCTTTACACTTCTTTTATTCACGTTCTCCTAATTACAAGTTAGCTAGATTCGACTTCTGAGAGTGTTAGGTCAATCTAAATCCCGATTCCATACAAGATAATTGCTATGAAGGCTGGTCAATCTTAAATTTCTTGGAGAAAACTGTATCTAAGTTTCAATTCAGACTCAAATGTTTTCTTGCAATGCATTGCAAATTCGTTCAAGAATCCAACCTTCTTCTCCATTAGATTATAAATTAAGTTTATAACGAGTGAAACTGTGGCTCATTTCAAGTAAATTTACACTTCGTTTTTTTTTAATTTATCACGTTTCTTGTCTATATTTATGGTAATTTCATCTCTTTATAATTGCTTTTTATGGGTTTTTGTCATTTCGGTGTTGAATAAATTCGTTTTGTTTATTTTCTTCTCTCTCTTAAGTAATAAAGGAAAATAACTTGACGGTGGTGTTTACTACTATTGTATGGGACTTAGAATGTCTGTTTTATATGAAGTCTATATAGAAATGCTAGTTGTTAATAAAAACTGCTTTAACTAATAACTAATATGATAATCAGTGTTTTACATCCCACAATTTAAATATGTAAATACATAATGAATTAGTTTATTTCTACAATGGAACATCTCTGCAAAGATGGTTTGTAGAAAATACAAAATTTAAACCATAAAAAATCAAACATTTTCCACAAGCTGCATAGGTTTGGTAAATTCTCTTCTTTTCGGCGGTTTAAACTGCCTAGGTGTCCCCTCCATTTATATCGTTTTCATATCTATAGCAAAGACAATTTCCTAATCATAAAGTTATAAAAAAATTGTTATTTTAGTTCCTATCTCAAGTTCCAAAAATTTCTTCTCAAAAAAGTCAGATTTTCAAGAATAGAACGGTTCCCTTTTTGTAAAAGTAAAACGTCTACTTAATTTACTACTTATCCGCTAGGTTTTCTACAAAAAAGAAATGTGTATTCACTATCGCGTCTGTCTCTCTCTTCTTTTATTAATCAGAAGAGGAATCTTCCTCTGAGTCCGAGGTTGTTTCGGTGGCTTTATAGCGCCTACGCTTAACTTTGGTCCTCTTACGTCTCATGTTGGGTGTGTCCGCTGCAGCTTTACGCTTGTATTTACCCTTCTTTTTCATTTTGCGTCCAGTCTCGTCCGATTCACTGGTGGAAGACTCTTCATTGTCGCTGGAATCGGATTCGGTGGTTTCATCGGTGGAGGAAGATGTGCTTAGGGATGAGGAGGAAGAGTCTGAAGTAGTTGTATCATCGGAGGAAGAGGAGGAGCTGGCACGTTTTTTATGTTTTTTCGATTTGCTACGTTTCTTTTTACTTTTCTTTTTCTGGCGTTTTTCCTTTGATTTCTTAACTTTGCGGGACGATTTCTTTTTGGGATGTTTCTTTACAGTCTCCTCTTCTTTTTCCTTCACCTCCTTCATACGCAACTCGGTCAACGGGGTCAAATAATCCAACTCGGAATCGGAACTGGTACTTTCAACGTCTAACAAAATTTCTTTGTTTGGATCAACCTTAGGCGTGGGAAAACAAAAATCAGATTTAATTAATACTTCAAACGTCTACGTTTTGGCACACTTACTTTGAGAAAATTGCGGCATTGGAAAGTTAGGTGACCGGCATAACCACATTTTTTGCACGCCGCCCTGGCCGACTCCTTGTTGGGATTTGTGAGGGGGAAACTCATGATCCCTTTGTTGCTTTTTAAGGCTTAATTATGGAAATTATACAATTTTTTCTCCCGTTCTTTGCCTTTATTACACGTTGTCTAGCCCTTCTTTCCAAATAAACAAAAAGATTGTGGGGCGATAGCCAGAAAACCTTCAAACAGCTGATAAACAAACAATCTTTGACAATATGCTCCCTCCAGAAAGAGTTTCTTGATGCTAAGCATGGTAACGTGGTAATAGAAAAGTGCTAAAATAGTTCCTTCATAATTGGGGTATTCATATGTTGGTGAAAATTTGTGATACAGTTGTAGGGAGGCATAATTTTGATTTTGAAAAGACCTTAGAATTCCTAATCGAAATTAAAACTGACATTGCCAGCTTTTCTTGTATTGATTTCCAACACTGAACTCGGAATAGCTGATGTTTTACGTAATAATATATTCGATAATATATTTGTATAATTGTTTAGTTTACAAATGTATCGAATATATTCTTATGTAAAAATATATAATACATTATTCTGACTTTAGCTTTAGAAATCAGCAAAATTTTCGGAAACATAGTACTGTCTGTTGGAAAAGTGTAACTTTAGATTTCATTATCATATTCTCTTACAGGGAGTTTCACCGTGAAAAGTCAGTCATTGCAGTGAGAGCCTTTAGGCGTCGAAATATTAATTTCGTTTTGTTGATTCGAAAAATTGAAGCGCTGAAAGAACTGGCTAGTATTAAAATATATGTATTTATTAAGCCAAATTATATTTAAGCAAATAATCAGTAATCAAAACTAAGATCTCGAAAAGCGATCTTATTTTTGTTGAGGTGGAATTGGTTCTAGCATAGGAAAGTTTGAGCAGTTGTCGTGTAATATTTCAGTCTCCTAATTGAACAGACACATAAAGTAACGGACAGATTCATATGATGCCCATATATATTTTACTCTCAGATGAGCGTTTGTAGACATTAGATGTAGAATGACAAATTTTGCAGGATTTATTTATATCAGTTGTTTACAAAACGATGTTAGATAAATAGTATCACCGACTGTAACATTACGTGATTATTTTGTTGTGCATAGCAACGATATATTTTACTTTGCAAAGGAAATACAGCGATTCGAAATTTTTTCCCAACAAAAAATTTCGACAGTAATGCGAACGTAAATTGTAAACCAACGTGCGATTTTACATGTATTTAGCATTTCCTTCATTGCCAAATAGCACAATCATCAAACAAAAGTGCTAAAATATTCACTCTGCTCGCGTATGCCAGATGTTTGCCAGATGTCACACTGCAACTATAAACTCTGGCAACTCACTATTAACAAACACTGTCAATACGTCATCAATTCCATTCTAGTGCAGTCAAGTGAAAATATTGCAGAAAATTTTGCAAAACTCTTAAAAAACAATAACTATTTGTTGATAAAATACCAAAAGGCGTTTACCATTCGTAATAAACAATAGAACTCTTCAGATTATTTAGCTTGTGAGTAGGTAAATGGAGGAAAATCTATACTTTCACCTTGCAGTCTATGATTTATTAACGCCTCTTATCTGTCACTCTTGCTCCCTCGTCGTCTTTGCCGTTTTCATGGTCCAGTGCCTCTGTATGCTATCATCAAGTTCTCCTATAACACTAGCGGGGAGTCTGAGTAGCACAACATCATCGGCAACAATGCAGCAACAATCGAATGCTTTTTCTGCTTACGGCGATAAGCCCCAAATGGGGCTAGATATTGAATATGGCACAGATCCTGCAAGTGGTGCCATCTTCAAGTATGAAGGTCGTAAACATGATGATTTAAAACAGATGTTGGATAGCAATAAGGATGGGTTAAAATTGGAAGCCATGAAACGCATTATAGGCATGATTGCCCGTGGACGTGATGCGAGCGATTTATTTCCAGCTGTCGTCAAGAATGTGGTGTCGAAAAATATTGAAGTGAAAAAGCTAGTATACGTATATTTGGTGCGGTATGCCGAGGAGCAACAGGACTTGGCATTGCTTTCCATTTCTACATTCCAAAGGGCTTTAAAAGATCCCAATCAGTTGATAAGAGCGTCCGCCTTGCGTGTGTTGTCCTCTATACGAGTGAACATGATTGTGCCTATCGTTATGTTGGCCATTAGGGATAGTGCCTCCGATATGAGTCCTTATGTAAGAAAAACAGCAGCACACGCCATACCCAAATTATACTCGCTAGATGCCGAGCAGAAAGATGAATTGGTGACAGTGATTGAAAAACTTTTGTCGGATCGTACAACATTGGTTGTGGGGTCGGCTGTAATGGCTTTCGAAGAGGTAAGTGAGATACATTTGCAAGAAAAGAAAGGTATAATAAATTCGTGGAAGGAAAGTCTGTTTTGTATGAAAAGTAGCGGTCATAATTGGGCAACAAATGTTACTACAATAGCTTAAATTGTACACCTTAATTGGAAAGTACAACATTTACTGAAAAAGAGAAGTTGGGTAATAGTTATATAAATTGTTGTAACTGCGAGGCGGTGGTAATATGGGAAACTTCTTAGAAAAGGTGACCTGAAATGTCAAATATTAATCTCGACAATTAGCGTTATAATAACTGAAAGAATAAGATAAGAATATTTTTCCTTTACTTTTTTACTCGTCCTAATATATTTCATCGTCTTCAAAGCTTTTCCCTGAACATAATACAATTATGACAATGTTTTTTTCCAATCCTCGAAGCATGCCAGATTATCATTTTTCAGTATGTCCGTCTGAGTTCCTTCAATTGACGGCGTCTCCAGGTCGGCTTTTTAAGTTTAGGATGTAGTCAGAGGTATTAAGCCAGGCAATACGGTAGTTGTGGAATGATTCTAATTGCATTTTTTGCGTACAACTCGCGTTGAGCCAGTTAAAAACATTTCTTTCCGACAAAGTCTATTCGCCGAACGCCTTCGAAAATATTATTAACGTTTCCGCAGCATTTTTGCCAGTTCTTTATCCTTTGTTGACCTCGAAATAACTGGTATAACTCCGGGGCCCGAAACCTTGTTGTCTTATTTTGACGTTTTGGAAGTGGTAAACGCCACACCATCGTTTCCTTTCCATGAGAGGCGGTATTGGGGTAACGCTGAAGCATGCAAATTCACGTTTGCATTCATGAAAAGAGCTAGCGTTGCGACTTCTTTTCCGAAATCTCACAAAATGTGGTTGTTGCATTCAGATCTTTCAAGGATTTTGCAGTTTTAGCGTTTTGTTGTGCGTTTTAGTTTTCGATATTGTTAACGTGGTTCTTCAAATGTAAGCGATAGTAGGTCGACAGTGCTATAACATCCGTTATAATACAAAGAGTTACCTCTTAAAGGGAGGGTAATCTTTAGTCTTGGTAGCTCTTTTCTGTCTGGAGACATGAGTCTGTAACAACTAATTTAACAGCGTATAATTATTGTTTCTACAGTTCCAGGGAAAAGAAAGAAACAATTAAGCTTCCATGGCACGACAAGATTGTTTCCTCCAAAGTATTGTTACCTGAACCAATTGGCAAAATAAACTTATGGTCTCGAACTCAAAAACTCGGAGACATTTTGTTGGAGTTTAAACCTCCGATCATTTGTCCTCTAGTGGCGTATACTAACCGTCAATTACATGCGGTCAGAAGCTTTATTAATTTTGAGTAATAGACAAAGAGGAAATTGAAAACGATACCATTAACAAGAGAAAGAGAGGAAAATACTAATTATTAAAAACACTAATTATTAATATCTGACCAATAATTATTTGTATATTTTGTGGCTGAGGAACCAATAAGTTTGAAGTTATAGTTCTTGTTAATATTGTATATAAATATTAAAATTAGATTTATATAAGTATCATGAATAACTAATCTATTCAGGATATTATGGAATATGTAATATATTGTGACTGATGATGAATTTCAAATAAATAAATATATATAAAAAAATATTTTTTATTTTATTAAAATATGTCTTGTATTTTTATCCTTTCCAGGTCTGTCCCGAACGTGTTGATTTAATCCATAAAAATTACCGTAAACTTTGTAATCTCTTGGTTGACGTCGACGAATGGGGTCAGGTAATCATTATCAATATGTTGACACGTTATGCCCGTACTCAGTTCGTAGACCCCAACGCCGATGAATCTTCGGATCAAGAAAACGCACAAAATCTCTGTGAGAGCAACAAGAAATTCTATGATGATTCCGAAACAGGTACTAATGACAGCGATGACGAGCCGATCAAGAAATCTAACAAACAGCAACAATCTGCTAAAAAACAATCCTCACAGTCTTCTCCATCGTCTGGCTATCATGTCGACCTAGATCATCGCCTTTTGCTGAGGCAAACTAAGCCGTTACTGCAGTCGCGCAATGCTTCGGTCGTTATGGCAGTCTCTCAGTTGTACCATCATGTGGCTCCTAGGCAGGAAGTGCAAATTATTGCCAAAGCTTTAATCCGTTTACTGCGTTCACACAAAGAGGTACAAAGTGTGGTTTTGACCTGCATTGCTTCCATGTCCACCAAGAGGAAGGTGATTTTCGAGCCGCACATTAAATCATTTTTTGTACGCACAAGTGATCCTACTCATATCAAACTGTTGAAATTGGAAATACTTACGAACCTGGCATCAGCCAGCAGTATTTCTTTGATCTTGAGAGAGTTTCAGACGTATATTTCCAGTAGCGACCGTCCCTTTGTGGCATCCACTATACAGGCTATAGGAAGATGTGCCGCCTCCATTAAGGAGGTTACCGAAACCTGTTTAAGTGGCCTTGTGCATTTGCTCTCCAATCGCGACGAACATGTAGTGGCCGAAAGTGTGGTGGTTATAAAGAAATTGTTACAAACTAAAGCAGCTCAACATTATGAGATCATTTCACAGATGGCCAAATTGTTGGACTTTATTAAAGTTCCTGCAGCTCGCTCATCCATACTGTGGCTAATAGGCGAATACAATGACAAAGTGCCAAAAATCGCGCCAGATGTCTTGAGAAAGTTGGCTAAAACATTTGTAGATGAGGAAGATGCTGTCAAATTACAGGTCCTCAACTTGGCTGTAAAGTTATATCTCACTAATCCCCAACAGACTTCGTTGTTGTGCCAATATGTTTTCACTTTGGCACGCTATGATGTGAACTATGATATACGCGATAGGGCTAGATTCCTAAAGCAGTTTATTTTCCCCGTAAACAGTAAAAGTAACGTTCTTTCAGAATCAGCCAAGAAAGTGTTTTTGGCAAGTAAACCGGCACCTACACTGGAAAGTAAATATCACACACGTAATCACTATCAATTGGGTTCATTGTCGCATTATTTGAATATGCGCTGTACGGGTTACAATGATTTACCCCAATTCCCCGAACAACCTTCGGATCCGATGGTTCGTAATGTCGAAGGCTTTATGCAAGAAAATAAAATCGCTAACAATGTGACAAATAATCAGGAGAAGACTCCTCAAAAGGACGTCAACAGTGCAAAACAAAAATTAAAGACCGGCAATGAATTCTTCTCCGAATCGGAGGGAAAATCTTCAGGATACTCCAACTCAAGTGGTTCTTCTTCGGATAGCGGTTCATCTTCCTCTTCAGAGTCCGACACAGATTCTGACAACGAGGACAAGAATGATAATGTAGCTGCGAAAGTACAGCCAACTAAACCGATGCAAGTTAATTCCATAAATAATAATGAGAAATTAGTGTCAACCACATTAACGACAAATAATTTAGTTAACAATGCTAATGGTTCGGGAACCTCAGATTCTGAATTGTCTTCAAATTATGCCACTTCCATCTCTTCTTCATCGTCATCGGGCAGTGAAAGTGAGGGCGATGGTTCGGACACAGATTCCGAATCTGAAGATGATTCCGGAGCTACTGCGAAGAATAATAATAATAAAAGGATAAATCATGCCACTAGTAAAGAGAAAGAGGAAGAGAAGAAAAAGTCGGAAGCGAAAAGTAATTTGGATTTATTATTGGATTTGGATGATATACCTCCCATCGGACCGGTAATGACACCTTCCTTGGGAGGTTTTTTAACACCAGGTGAGATTTTCTAAAACTAGCACAGTATAAGATGTAAACGTTTAATAAGCTTAGAATAGAGAAGGGGAGTGGTAAAAACACACTGCTGTACAAGAAGAAGAAGAAAGACAGCCATGTAAGCATTATTGGGTATTTGGCAAGATATAGATTGGGAGATGACCTCTCCTTCCTTACGGATCATATAGTGAAGATGAAGATATGGTCCCCCTCCCTTTCGGATCGTATAACGAAGATGATGCGATTTTATCGGGCGTCAGGGAAATAATGTGTGAAAGCGTATGCGCCATTACGGATCATATGATTAAGACGGTTCGATTCCACTCGAAATGCCCGAAAGGTCATTATCGTATGACGACTTTGTCTCCACATTTACCGATGGATTTATAATGATATCTAAAATGGTGAGGATCTGCCAATTACCTCACCATGCTGAATACAGCATTTTTTCGGCTGAAGTATTAGCTGTTCTAAAGGCTATAGAAGTCGTTATTGAAGGCGAAATTACTATTGGTATTTATATAATAATTTGTAGTAGTTGTCAACCTTCAATTAAAGCCATCGAATCTAAATGGTATAGGTCTGGTCTTGGTAGACCAGAGTCGCGTGACGCCAAACTGTGCTGTGTTCCTAGACATGGAGATTTGCTTGGTCATGAAGCTGCAGATGTCCTTGCTCTGCTATGCTTATAAAAGTTTCTCAGTCTTCTCTGTATTCATCCCCCTATTTGTCGCCTCTTCAGATATGGGGAACAGTGAATGCGAAACATCAAAATTGTTGTGGGTCCCATTAAAAATCACGATTGGATGTGTTGATTGCTTTATTTAGAAGCGGTGTAAATGGGTTTCCCAAATGTTACATTTACATCAGGTACTTGGAAATAATCAACAGAATGAAGATAAAATTGAAATTTGACGGAAGGAGGCTGAGGTACATTGGATAGATTTTCACGTACGATCTGAGATCATTCCTCTCAGTTAAAGCTTTTGATTGGCCGACGGTAGGAAAGAAGCGTAACTACACAGCCAGCCACATTTTGGGGCTTGAAAATACAAGAGTAATCATTTCATGAAGATATCATCCACCTCCAAAATAAAAGATTTATTTTGTTGTATAATATAATTATTTGAAAAAGGAATTTTGGTATTACACGCCAAATTTGCGCGGGCAAAGGCACAGCGATGTTTTAAAAATACTAACTCGAAAGACATACTGTTCCAAGAGCTCTTTCAAAGACTCAAGTTACAAGAGGCAAAATAATAAGTTAGAACAACAATTTTTAGTTTAAAACATAGTTTTGTGTCTTAAAATTTGAAATTTTAACTTGTATATTAATCCATAAACTGTTATAAAAATTGGAACACAAATTATGTTAAAAAAAAAGATCTACTTGTAACTTAGGACTATAGAGAAAAGTCAAAGTCAATGCGTCTTAAAAAATAATTTGAGATCCAAATAGTTTTTTGATGACCTCCTTAAAGTTCATGCTTTATTAATTTGACATCCAAAGTTTTCGAAAATACTAATTTTTGACATACGCCGTTACAAGCATAACAGCAATGCCACCATACATGAATTTAAGAAACACGGTTGTATAGAATGTATACCACCTAAGCTGCCTCAAATTCAGAATAGTTAATAAAAAGATGATCAAGCCGCTCTAAAAAGTATTCTTAGAAAATCTATGTGAGATTCAAACTGAAATGAAAATATTAGTTTGAGACGCAATAAAATTTCGTAGTGGCAGAGAATGGCCACAGAAAAATACACATATATAATTTTTGGTCGCTCCGGACTTCTATTAATTCTGGGAACACCTTCAAACTATTCAAAGTTTATAATTTTTGTGAGTCACACCTTTCTAAACATTTCAATGTAAGCATCAAACATTTATTGAAACCATTCTTAATATTAGCTTGCATTTCTTATATTTTTTTATTATATATTTTCCATTTGTGTGTGTGTCTGATATTGATGAAATGAAATATATTCATAGAATGTTTTACTGTCTATTTCCAGGTACCCCTCTGGCAGCTATGCAATCATCTAGCTTGATGCCGCAAAATATTTCCAATCGTGTGGATTTAGTGGGTCCCTCCTTTATAGCCTACAGCCATAAAGAGTTATTGAATAAGCTTTCCGGTCATGGCTTACAAGTCAGCTATCGTTATAATCGTTCGCCACATCTTTACTCTTCCTCCATGGTGTCTATTGAATTACAATTCATTAATCAAACATCGGATGAAATCAACAACATACAAATGGGTCAAAAATCTTTACCACCCGGAATGCAAATGCAAGAATTCGCCCCCATTCATCTGCTCAATCCGGGACAATGTTCCACCAGTGTATTGGGTGTTGATTTCAATGATTCTACTCATGCCATCGACTTTGAAATAAACTCTGACAAAGGATCATCAAGAATAACTTTCAAGCCTATTATAGGAGAACTTGTGAGATCAGTGCAGATATCTGAGACAATGTTTAAAGAGGAACGTCTCAAACTAAGAGGTATGAACGAACATCAAACTAAATTGAAAGTTAACAAAGCAAATGTGAGCTTAAGCGAGCTTAAACAGAAAATATTTGAGTGTGTTAATGTGGCCTATGTGTCCCAAGGTACAGAAAATCAGGTACACTTGTTTGTGGGCCAAACCATGACATCTAAGAGCTTAATTTTGATTACCTGCGATTTGTCACACAGCGATGATGAATTGCTTTTACAAGTTAATTGCGAGAAAATGGTTATAGGATCCATGATACTCAACGAACTGACTAACTATTTGAACTCTACGCTTAAACATTGAGCTGGATTCGTAAGATTGGCATAGCCACTCAGTTATTAAAATCAATAGGCCAAGCAATAAATTTGTATGGCTGCATAAAATTAAGCGAAAGGAGAAAATGAAGATGAGAACTGGAGGTGAAACAGCTTCTAAAATGTTTGAAATGAATCTTTCCAAATGAATTAATGAACTATTGTAACCTTAAGATTAACTACTGTGTGTTTTCTTCGTTCCAATTGTATGGTGTTGTCTTAAATGTTGTAACTATATTGCCTTCTGTTCTTCATGATTGAGTTGTTTTTAACTCAATGCAAAAACAAACGAAAAGAACGTCAAGACTTCTTTTCTTTAAATATAAAACCAACACAAAAAACAAATGAGGAATTTTAAGTAGTTATATTCTTTGCCTGTTGACCATTAACAAAGTCCCTCCCCTCAATAGTTTAAAATTGATCAATATAAAATAAATTGTATAATACTTACATGTTTACTTGTTGTTAACACATAAATTTAATAATTGCTCTAAAATCCAAATATGATACTAATTCATACAAGCCGTATAAAGGAAATCTATTTGAGAAAAAAAAGAAAACAATACCATTTCTGAAACAAAACCTGTGGTTTATTATTATTTTTGAATTGTTTGCCTTATTATACGATTTATGAAATGGTTTAATTACGAACTGTATAAACTCCTACTACCCATATCTATACTTCCTCCTCCCGCTCCATGTTAATATATTAAGAAACTTGGTTACGTTGCGCGCGAATTTCAAAACGCTTTTTCTATAACTACGACATAAACTGAAATGAAAAATTCTAGCATTTTTAAAAGAATTTTAAGGTTTCTTTTGTGTGTTTTCTAATGCTAACTAATAAATGCCTAAGCTTATGAACAAACAATAAAAATATCTTTTCAAAAAACAAAAAATTATATATAAATTGATTTTATTTAACAACTTCCTTTATAAAATTTGCGGTATCAGTTGACTCCAAAAATTATAAAATGAGAGTGATTTATTAATAATTGAAAAACCAATTGTACGACTGAAGAAATATTATGGAGAGACGGCAAAAAGTGTTACCGGAGTTACCGGATCAAATTCTCATTCTAATTAGATAGAAGGATCAAAAACAATTTAGTTTCAGAAAATTGTGGACTTAATAATTGGATTAAGGAAGCTTATAGTGGATAAAAGAGTGACATTGGGAGCAAGCCGTTGATCGATTGAGTTTGAAAAGCTTATATTTAGCATATGACGACTTTTTTTACCAACGCCAGAAAGTTGTGGCAGCATGTAGATGTTATTTTTTTGCTATTCGTTGGTTCTGCATTGTTTAACTGTAGGAAACTGACAGCTTCTATTGGATGTGTTCACTTTGAAATTGGGGTGAGATGTTTGGGTTTGACTGAGCAGATGAAACTGAGCAGCATGTCATGTGCAAGGCTGACATTGGTTACCTATGGGATGTACTCGTAGCTCTGTCCATCAAAAGTGTCGAGTAGCCGGCTCATTGCAAAAAAATGGAGAGCACCAAAAGGAACTGGGCCACCAATTTGGCTTTGTTTAAATTAGGCTCATATCTTACTAGGGAGAACCGGACGGAAGGCAGTCCGCGAGCCGTGTGCCCGGTCACACGTGAGTTTATCGGCCAACTTTTCTTAAAAAACAATAAAATTTGGCACAACATTTTTAAAAGAATCAATCGGTGGATTATTTTTGGTGACCTCTGCTTTAAAAACGGACGCTTATTTTAATAGAGCCATTAGCTACATTCGCGCCTTTCGTCAAACGTGCCGGCCACACATAAGAGGCAAGGAGCTCACTCACTTTTCATTAGTGAGCTAATGAATACGCTCTTCATGAAAACTAAATTATTATTTAGTGTTTGGCTCACGAGGCTGTTTCAGGACTTGTCTGCGTTCATACAGCTCGATGTCGATTCATAACTATTTTAAAAGATTTGTAGCCACGTTCGTATGGAAAATTGTCTTTGTAGACGCTTTTCGCATAGATATTTACTTTTTCTTTCTTAAAATTTTAAAAGGTAGTGATACGAACTCTTTGATTTTAACTTAAAATTTCGTGGGAAATTATGATCGGATTGGTAATATGGATGACGCGTTAGTAGTCGAGAATATATATTGCTCTTGCGTTCATATTTCTAGCAGTTAACATCGTATGCCTCATTAAATATACATGCCAGTCAGGGACCCCAAAGAAATAGACTGCGTCACAATTTCTTTCTTGGAACTTTTTGCTTCTCATTTTTTAATTCAGTCGGAATTTGCACTTCGTTTCATATTTAAAATTTCGTAACTACGGTTGTTTGCATTTCCTCTTCGATTTCTCGTTATTGTCAAAAATATACTCTTTCACTGAACGTTCGGTGTTGCCATTCTTTGGCACACAGTACACGTCAACATATGTTTTTCTTCTTGTCACAGTCTCTGAGAAAAATGACATCACGTTAGTTGACACATTTGAGACAACAGATTTTTTTTTCTATGGAGCTGCACAGGAATCGGTGAAAAATATTTTGTGTTATTTTTGCATTGTTTTACGATCGTTTTTGGTTTAAATATTAAAAAAAACAAAAGCTCAAATTTATGAAAACAACAAAGTATTAAAACAAAACAAAAGATTTTTGAAATCGCCATAAAACATAAGAAATATATGTGTAAAAAGTGATGAAGCTCCATAACAACGATAGCAGCAACAACAAGAAATCATAACATACAACAACAGCAACAACAACATAGCAAGTGATACAACAATGCATTAGAAGAGGAAATTGGATCAGCAACAGCGACAAGAAAACATCTTTCTGCATGCGTGGAAATATGAGGAGGGAAACTCCAATAAGAAGATACTAAATAATAACCAGTATTGGGAAAAATTGAAAACATTTCAAAAATCATAAAAAATATAAACCTTGCAAGCTACAATAATAACAACAATAACGAAGTTTATATTCGACAAAACATGAGTAATAATAGCTCAAATAACGGTGCGGGAGTCGGCGGTATCGGAGAAGGCAATGGCGGCCGCCGTACACAACAAGTGGATTGGAATCGTTTTGGTTTGGGTAGCGAGGATGACGGTGAAGTGGTGGTAGCCAGTTTTAGGCAGAGAGCCAATACTGGAGGCTTTGTGGATCTGGGCAACGAGTACACATATGCTTCCGGCGGCCACCAAGCATCAGGTGCTAACGAGATTTTTGCACAAGTTCAGGGCGACAAGCCATGGTAAGGACATGAAAAAAAGTAATAAATGAAAAAACTTGAAAGAAATGCAGGATTATGAGACAAGCTAAGACAAAAACAAAAATGTTAAGTTATAAAGAAACCGCTTTAGTGATTCAATGACGCATAAGAGAAAGTGGACTATTTTCCAAAAGAGTATCAAGATGCCTTATACAACAAATTAATGCACGTTTTTGCGTAAGAAATGCCTCATAAAGGCGCGTTGTGGTCAAAATTTTGGTAGAATAGCATCCAATTCTAAGCTGTTGTAAAGATAACTTGTTGAAATAGAGCCTTGCTGATAGAAACTCTCTGGCTTCGTAACATGCTTTCACCAAAAATTACTTAATTATTTATAATAAATATTTTTATTTCAAATAATGATTTATATATACAGGGTATAATGTATAATGTGTATACAGTTACATTGCGGTTTTGTTACCGTTGATGATAAGTTGAGCTTTGATTAGCATGTTGATAGTGTAGCTACTAATATGCATCATAAATTTTGTTTCCTCTATAAATGATACTGACATTATTTTGAGGAGAAGTATGAAAAAACTTTGCATTGATAATGC